>VZTY01006131.1:58319-72995 GCA_013400935.1 Turnix velox
TTGAACCTCATTAGGTTCACCTGAGCCCAGCTTTCCAGCCTGTCGAGGTCCCTCTGAATGGCATCCTTTCCTTCCACCGTATCAACCGCACCACTCAGCTTGGTGTCATCAGCAAACTTGCTGAGGGTGCACTCAATTCCCTCATCAATGTCATTAATCAAGATGTAAAAAAGAGCACCTATAAAGTTTTTCAAATTTTCATCAAAATTTATAAAACCAAATTTTTCACTGCATCTCAGAAGATGAAAAACACTCTGCAGACTGAATGTCAGATTTAATTCAGTTAGTGAAGATACTCATGCCCATCAAAATATCAAAGGGAGTAAACGAGGTTCAGCTTTGCATAGGATTAGTAGAAAAACATCACTTGCCTAATGGGAATTGTGTAGCTATCACTCCATCTAGAAGCATTTGCAATTTGAACACAGTGTGACAACCTGGTTTTCACTGGTTCCCATGAGTGGCCCCACTGATGGGACTACAGGATTTACAACAGTGGCTGATGGTAATACACGGCCATAGATTAAGTTCAACATCAGAGACATGGGCACCGGATTAACTTCAGTCTTAGAAGGTCCGAAGAGGGACCAGTCTGAAACTGACACAGATGCTACTCAAGGTGCTCTCTCTGCCTCTGTTACTTCTACAGTAGTGACATTAGTTTCAATAATTGGTTCTGTTTGACAGTGGCAACATCACAAGCCAAGTTGCAGTGGGTACCTTATTTTTTTTCCCCTCCACTATCACCAAAATATTAGTCCATGCAAGTCCTAGAAGTAGTCTCCCAGTTCAGAGAAAAGGTTAAGAAATTAAGCAATGAAAACACATACTGTCAGGAAGAAAAAAATTTCCTTATATCATAACAAACTGGCACTAACACGAAGGATAAAACCCAGAGCCATGCACTAGTAGAAACCAGTACACCTATAACTTTAAGACTATAGGCACTAGAGGTCTTAAAAAGAGGAAACTCAAAACAATGCTGAGGGGAAGGGGGAAGCAAAGCAACACATTCTTTGAAAGCAAATCAGTCTTGATACTTCTGCAGTATCTAAGATTTTGGGATGACTGCTGTGTTGATGGGCAAACATCAGAGTTCAGAGATGCTCTGTATGCGTGTCATTACCTGCAACACCATTTCATTGCAACTGACATATCTACAGCAAGGACCTCCAGCTGCCAATGTTTACTGAACTGAAAAAGGTCAAAGAAATAGAACTGACCTTTTCACGTGGGCCTGCTGGGTAAACATGAGGCATTGCTAGTCTTGAAAATGGATTAAAGAGGACTGAGGGAGAGCAAAGTTTTTGCAAGACCCTTGGTGGGTAAAAATCCAATAGTGCCTCCTCTCTCACCTAGTGAAATCACAGCTCTCACTGGCTTTCAGAGTAGGCATTTTGTCACATCTGACAGCAGGAGTGGGTCTATGTGAAGTTTGGAAAGCTCTCCTGCTCAGTCTTCCCAGTAAGGCAGATCCAAACCTGACGCAGAGACATATCCTCTACCTTACTGAGGCCACCACTCATAAGGTACAGAGGAACAGCAGTATTAGATTTGCATTGTGTCCCTATTTCCTTAGGAAGAAGTGAACACAGCCTCTTGAGGTCAGGTACAGAGGCCACCTCAAGCTTTGCAAAGCCAGGCTTTTGCAAACAAGCTCCTCCCACACCCTAACTCTTCAATGACCAAAATTACAGACCCCAGCTCTCATTTTAGCACTTAGCAACATATCCCTTCCTTAATATTAGCAAAAGCTTCCTTAAAAAGCACAGAACTACTGAATGGCTTAGGGTGAAAGGGACCTTAAAGCTCATCCATTTCAATCCCTCTGCCATGGGCAGGGAAACCTCCCACTAGATTGACACAGAACAAGCCAGATACAACACCAACATTCTGCTTTCTCTGGCTTCCTGCAGAGAAAGCTGAACAAATCCAGAAAGCTAAAATTATCTAAAGGCAAGTTTAGGCCAACCCTGAGCATTTCCCAAAAATCCCAGCCTAAGAGTTAGCATCCAGATTTTGAAGAGCTCAGCACCCATAACATAGGGGATTTCATGCAGCGCAACAGCAACTGATTGCTGATGTCCTCCTTGGGAAATCTTGATCATGGTTAGATACTGGGAAGAGAGCACAATGCCAGGAAAAAACAGTGTTGCTCCATGCTTTCAGAAGTTTAGTCTCATTGTTTCCAGACAGGGGAAGACAAGCACAGGGTAGAATTAAGTCCCTACACAAACATGGGACCAGCAATAGATGATGTGAAGTGGAAGATTTGGTGCTGAGCAAACACAAACCTCCTGCTTCTGAAGTCATAGCGGGATTTCTAGAAGGACAGCTACCCAACTCGAGATCATATCAGAATGAAGCTGATATTACAAAGCCACAAATAATCATAGACAGCTGCCAACCAAATGCAAATTTCATAAAATTCTGTTTTTGTAATAGAGCAAAAGACTGATTCAAAATGTATTAATCACAACTGTGCCATTCTTAATATTATTGCATTAAAGTTCATATCTTTTGTTACTTAACAGCCTGTTAATGTGACTGTCACCAAGTTGGATGCACGGAAAATAAAGACACAGAAAGAGAAATACAGACTGACTGGTAACCCATTTACCTTTAGAACTATTTGAAGAGCACATCCTCTCTCAAGCCAGAGGAGTGTTTCCTTTTGTGTGTGGATTTTTTTTTTCTTTATTTTACTTCTTTCCTAGAAGATTCAAGTGCATCTTTAATGTATTATTCAAACAGAAGCAATGATTAATTAATCAAAACTCTGTTGAATAGGGAGAAGAAAACTGGGCTCTTGTGAAACACCCAGCCAGATGCTACAACTTAAAGAGAATCATAAGGGAGGATGTGTCAGCAATAGTGCTTAATTATGCAATAAAAAATGATGGGATTTCAGAGACAGCTTTTAGGTTTTAAGCAGCATCTCTTTTCATTACTTCTCATCTCCATGTATAGGCAACATGCCTCTCTCCATATCCTATCCATCAGAGTCAGAGGATGGAAGAAGGAAAGAGTGCAAGCTTTAAACTACTGCAGTCTGACTTACATAAAATTTCCAGCACGTGGATTTAAATCTGACCAACAGACTGTCCCACTCAATGATAAGTGTGTCTGGTGTAAGCATTTTGGGGAAGGAAGGCAGAACTGTGTAACACACAACAAACCAAATCTAGAGACAGGAGAGCTGGTCTCTGGGTTTGGCTTTGTTGAGCCATAGAAATCAGTTCATTACTCGGTGTTTTTCTTTCCTCTACCCTATTATGTATTTTCAAGGTTCTATATTTTAAAACTTACCAAAAAACCCCAAAACCAAACACAACAGAAAGGGTTTAAAATATTTAAACCCATCCTAGTGCATTACCCTAATCCTGTCTGGGACTGAGACAGGTTTAAAGAGGTACGAGCTGGCTGCTTCGAAGAGGGAACAAACTGCTCTACGGGTTGTTTGGCACAATGGGAATCAATCTGCAATATCTGTAAAACAAAATGCAAGCTGGATACCAGGAGAAACATCCTTCCAGCAACAGATGTGAAGCATGAGAACAAGTTACTGAGTGTCTGTCTATTCTCAATAGCCTGGACATCTTGAAGGGGAAGCTGGATGCACTTGTGTCAGAAGCAGTTCAGGTCGAGTAGTTCCTGCCACAGGGCAGAGACGAGCTGCATGATCTCTTCCAGCTCTGGTTTTCTACAACTTGGTATTTTTTAAGAAAAGAACTTTAAAATCTTTTCCAAAGCACTGAACCCCTTACCATTTCAATACATGAACATATCTATACTTGTCTCAATTAAACTACACATAACAACTAGGGAATTCTAGATTTTAATGTGTTGTGAAATATAACATTTTCACCTTCTGGTGAATATTTCCAGCCAGGAGTTATGGCAAAAATCAGCCTGAAGAAGGGTTGTGTCCTCTTTTTTTTGCTGTCATTTAAAACATGTAAGGTTTTAAGGGATTAATAACTACGGTAATTAAAATGGACAATGAAGGAACTATTTACTATTTCAATATTCATCAACTCAGCTCCAAGAAGGGTTTTTTCCCCCCTTCAGAATCATCATCTGAAGCCCAAAAGTTAGCCAAGAAAAAAAAAAGAAAATCAGTAAACTTCTGGTTCAAGTACATGCAAAATCTGAAGGAAGAAAACACATTGTTTTGAAGCTTCATATTTTATTACAATTCCTTATCTCCTCTCTCCAAATTTTCTTCTCTAACCCACTGCATCCTCCACAAGGTTGTACCTTCCATCCTCCACAATCACATGCGTTGTTAAAATGCTATATTGTGACATGGCAATGACATAAGCAACAAGGGAATTAGTCAGGAAAAGACCACAGCAGCAAAGATGGATAAGGAAAAGCAAAGTTTACATTCAAGGGACACAAGTGCAAGATAAATTGGAAAAAAAAAACATACCCACAAGTAAAATTTCTAGATGTCTTCTAGCACTATGTAATTTTTTTACATAAGAGTTGGTTGTTCCAGAGACCTTCCATAGTCCTTTAGCTAAGCTCTCAATTCCAGCACTGGACACACAGGAGACTGAGATTCTCATTGTCTACTGAACCACTGCAATTTAATCAGACTCCAGACTTTAAAACTATTTTAATGGTGCATTTTCCTGTAATGCACACCAAAGAACATCCTTCTGACTCTTCCATTAAACCAAACAACTGCTTTGGGCTGGAAAATCTTTTGTAGAGAAGTAGCAGTGTTGATGAAGGGATCACAAGATAGTGAATCTACCATATCCCTTAGGTAACTTGCTACAGTGCTTACTTAGCCATACTGTTCCTGAACGTACTGTTCCAAACAGCTTCCTGAATTTACTTCCTGAAGGGGCAATATGATATTTGCTTTTCCCAGGAAACCTCACACCTGTATGCAGAAGCATGTTATTACCATTAAAAAAATTTAAAATAAATATCCAATAATCCAATCATATGAATAAAAGATAACAGCTTGCTGAGTACTCTTATCTCTATAAATTACTACACAGCCAGAAAAACATCTACCACTGAAGATGTAGCTAGCAGAATTTAAACAGACAAGATCCAAGAGGTTGTTCTGTTCAGCTCCCTTACAACAACAGACAGTGAAATCAGTTTGTTAAAAAAAAAAATTAATTACATATTGTTTATTGTTTCCCTGAAAGCTGACAACTGCTAAGGGCAATTGTGTCTGGACCCACTACACCTAAATTAGCCAGTATGTCCAAGGAGCCTCAAGTGAAAAGAAGGTAACTGAGACCCTGGAAGGTAGATAGCCCTTATGCTTGACTCTATTCTGGAGCTAATTAGTCATTTTGACAAGCATGAATAATTAAGTGCACATTCAGTACCATGCTAGGAAGGGTGCATTACTTGCAGGCAGCTCTGGTGGCATTGCAGCAAGCTCACCTTAAAGGCTGGACTAACACAGCAATATCAGTAGATTGATAGATCCTTGTCAGAAACTTAATTTCTTACTTATTGCTAGTCCTTCCACACTTGCTCGCTATTGTTAAAGACTAAATATTTAAAGGCCTACACCATAATGGCTTTGACTAGCTTCATTTTTAATACTCATGTGGCAGCACGCGATAATGCAAATTGGGCTGTTACATTATCTTTCTTTGCATCTAAGGAGATGAATTTTATGCAGTTCTAGTTATGACAAAAGCAACTCCATATATTTAGCTATATCTTAGGCTTTTTCATGCCATTGATTTAATGAATAGTTAACAAGTACTAGCCACGCTGGTCCTTTTGTTGTTAGCAAACACTAGCATGTCTTAATCCAGCCAGTCTAAACCCTCACTTTTCAGCCGTTAGGGATATCCCTTAGACCTCTCCCCTTTACCTCCCTAGGAAGAGAGGTAGAGACAACCTAATCAAGCAGATACATGATTCTATTCTCCCTACCAAGCATCCTTCTCACTGCCCAAAGACGTTGTGAGACGTCAGCAGAGTTCAGACATTCACATTTCTGTTGAAACTGCTGATTCTGGCACAAAAGTGACTGTCTTTAATATGGCTACTGCAGAGGCCCATCTTTGCACATCCACATGCAGAGGGTCCATAGCTGTGTACAGTCACACAGCCAGGAAACTACCCCAGCCAGTTACCAACTTGTTATCTTAATGTGCTTGAACCCTCCTCTTCCTTGACAGCTCAGCAGCCCATCAAGTCATCATCTTTGTCCTCACTCCATTCACTGTTGTCCCACTCCTCCATCTTGTCGAGGTCCCTCTGAACAGCAGCCCTGCTCTCAAAACATTGGCTGACCCCAAAATCTGATCTTATTTGGGAAAGGTTATCTACAACGGGGTTTTGTGTCACAGTCCGCTTCTGCCTTTCCCTATATGCACAGCTACCAAAAAACCCATCCTAATCATGGCCTAGCTTTTTCCTGTACTGCTCAACAATGTAACAGAAGCCAAAAAGTGCTAAAATATTTATACTACACTCTCATCCTCCAGTAGCATGAGCAAAATAAATCACAAACTCCGCTAATTGATTTGCCTCTCTAAGGCAGAAAACCATTTCTTTATACATGATCTTCTAAGGTTTGCTACACCCACCCTGAGCAGCCAAAGGAAACCAGGTAAAGAATACCTCAGAATTTTTTGTGCATGCCCCACAGACAGTACATAAAAGCACAGCCACACCATGCACATCACATTGGCTAGTGGTTTTGAATGTCAGGAACCTCTCCTAGAGAGGTTTATCAAGATTGCACTCACTTTGTTCATTATCCTTCTGCCCTTGTTTCTAGTGCACCTGACCACATCACCTCTCCAGCATTTAATTATTCGCTTTTTCCACCCAGGCTGAAGACTAAGGTTTGGCCTTGGACCTCTTTCTCAGCTCCACATTCACTCATTAAAAAGTTGGTGTGCTGCACATCTGAGCAAGACAGGACAATCAGAGATAAAGGATAAAAATGGAGGTGATAAAACACACAGTATATAAAAATAAAAGTAAAATAAATCAGTGTTTATTTCTAACACTTCCAGACTAACACTCTTTTGCTTATCTATCTTCAAATGCTTAAATGCAATCACATTCTGCTGGTCAGCAGCATTTCATGAGCCTTCTAAGAGTTTAAAAAAAAATATCAAAGGTGGGAACTTCTCTTAGACTCCCTTACAAAGCAAGCCTGAGCTTTTCTCTGTTTTCCATGTATTTCTACCTAAAAAGCCAATAGCAAGCACTGGGATACCTCTGAAAGGACCAATACTGAGCTTTCTCAACAAATGCCTCTCTGTCACACTGAAACCTACTTCTTGAGCATAAATTATTCATGTTCAAGGATAAAAGTACCAGAGTGGATAACCCAGGAGATTAGGATGTTTCTTGCACGGCACTTATTTTTCCTTCAGCAGGACAGGCTGCTTCTGTTATTTGTAGCTAAGATTAGCCAAAAAAGTTCAATCCAGCCAAGACATCTAAAGGTCTGTTTGGATCACTACTTTGCTTCTCTATTACTGTTCATCATACAAAAAGCTGCTTTGACATTTCTGCATCATTCGTTCAGACCAGGGACACAAATATAATACTCAAAAGTTTCAGATAATATAATACCAGCAGACTTCACTGGGATGCCTGGAGATGGGCATTTGAGTTTATTAGGAACCTCTTATAATGTTAGTCATGAGTGGCATGATGGTACCGCCTCTGGTTTTGTATCTTAAGGAGGCAGGAGAGGGTGTTTATTTCATCATCTTCAATGTTCTTTAAGTAGCTTGAAGAGTTTTTAGTGTTCTAGAATTGATGCTATTACCAAATGATGAAAAGCATAGCTGCTCAGGGTTACATATAGAGGGGAAAGAAATAACCCAAAATTAATGGGGACAATTTTTTTTTCTAAATTGAAAGATGTCATTTGAGGGAAGAACAAGTTACAGATTCTCCCTTTGTGTGAATTAGATCATACATTTTTAGGGAAAAAAGTGTATTCCACTTTCTCTTAGACATTCCTATTTAAGATGCAGATCCACTAAGATTAGCCACAGAGATGAATCAGTTGCCACTCTGAATTACAGATCAAATTCACTCAACTTTGCATTTTCTGTAAGTCTAGATATTTTCTATTAGATTTACTCTAATTCCCAACTAAGACACACATTTGGGTCTCTGCAGGTAGCCTCTGGGCTAACTCATATTTTGAGGCATGATTCATATAAAATACCATCTACCCCTTCATTAAGTTGCCTCAGGTGAAGATAGTTAGACTCTGCTAGGTCATAATTATTTGGAAAATTTTCTTCTTTTTGGTTGATCTACTCAGTGAATCAATATTCTTTCTATTCAACCAGTACTGCTCTCAAGGGAACTCGGGTGTTCACAGCCCTGACCTTAGATATTGGCCCTTAGCCCATCACTTAAAATGATAGACAGTAATTACAGAATTGGTGGACAGACCTGTCAGTTGAAACTAAAAAAAACCACCGCAAAACAGGGAAAGTCAAAGACAAGCGGAAAGAAAATATGGATACACTGGTTAACAGGATCTCACCAAGAGGATGATATACTGTACCTTGCCTCTGATAAGAAATACACTGGGATTTGATATTTTCATGGAAACCTATGTATGCTTTAGGCTGCAAATTCTGAACATAAAGAACTTTGATTCAATTCATTGTATGACAGACACATTACCTCTTCCCTCTCAACTCTGTTGGTCAAAGCCTTGGAATTGCCCCTCACATAATCCACACTGGATAAACCCTTTGTTTCCTCCTGGCCTGTCAACTTACTGTCACATCAGCAAACAAGGCTTTGGAACAGCATTTAAGTCAGAAGACAAAGGTTTAGAGGACTCTGCTCAAACATATTTGAAAACAAATCCCATTAGCAACTTGAGTTATTTCAATAGAAAACAACAAATGTAGACTTTCTTTTTTTGATATACCCTGAAAGAAGACAGCTACAATTTTTCCAAACAATTACTCCTTTTCTAAGACATTTTCTGCACACTCCAGAGACTCTCTTAACAAAAGCAATTACTCTGAGCTCAACATTGGTGGCCAAATGATTCTGTTCCTGGTCAAGGAAGAGCATAGAAAACTGACAGTTTTCGGATGAAGTGACACATGTTTGCAATCCTAACATAAATGTGTCTAGTTTTGCCATAAGTGTGTTTTACTAGAAGGGAAAAAGTACTATCCTTCCAATATGTCTCAAAAAAATCTGAAGGTTCAGAAAATTTGTTGAGTTGCAACGGCCCATCAGTTCTGATTGGTTTTTCACTAAGCTTTTGACTGTGACTACAACATTGTAAACCTCAATTCACATAGACTTCACCATCCCGTTCACCTTTTCCTCACCTCCCACAAAAAGACTTATACAGAAAACATTTTGACAATTAAAACAAACATGAATATGAAGGCCCAAAATCCTTCCTGACCCTTGTTACAGAAGGAGAATTTAGCAGCACTAAATTTAATTTTCTCTTCTGAGTACTCAAAGTGAATTGAGGTTGACAGGCAAGGAAAAGAAGATATTGCTTTGCTTAAAATAGTGCCCCTGCAACTGCTGAAAGTGCTTCCATGGTACTTCACCCTGTGATATGGAACTAAGCAGACAGGGATACACTGGAGATTGGAGCACTCAGTTAGCTCATCAAGTACTTCTAGACAAAACACTTTTCATATGCCTTCCCCATTTACCTTTTCAACAACTTGAGCAAACCAGCTTTTTCAGATAGCCTGCAGCTCATTCATCAAGTGTCCACATGTCCTTCCCCTGCAGGTTTCTCTGTGTGCTATGTGATTTATAAAAAATAATCCAAGTCTAAGCTCTTTTGATTGGGCAGGTGTGTCCTCTGGTACATCTCCATGTCCTTGGTTATATAAACACAACTCCACAGTCTTCTCTTTAAATATCATGCAGCTAAAGCAAGAAACTCCCTGTGGATGTCACCACAACTCACCATACAACTCATTGCAACACATATACAAAAGTGTGCTATGATAGTACAAATATCTTCCAATTACTATTCCTACATATGAAATAATTTGAAATATTTACTAGTCAGAGGTGATGGGTTTTGACCCAGCATCAGGCTTAATTTACCATGTTAGTCCTGTCGAACAGATAACATTTTTATTTCAGGCAGTGAAGATTGGGTTGTTTTGTTTTGTTTTCAAATAAAATAAACATTTAGAGATACACCATCAATAACTTAAAAGCATAGCTACAAGTTTCAAGTACTAATTTAATATATATTTTAGTACATTGAATATTTTAAGTCTGGGATTAGCGCTGCTTTAAAAATTACCATACCTGAGACAGATTTTTACAAGGTGGTCATGCACTTCCAGAGTAAAAAGTAGGGGTAGCACAGCAGGTTCATGCACTTTTAAGTTTTTGACACTTGTGTTAAGGTTTATGACAGCTACAGTTTTTCAGCAGAGAGGATTTTTTTGATTCAATATCAAGCAAGTCTTTCACAGGTCAGCTCAATCACAGACAAGCTTTTAAAAAGTGCTTATTTGTAACAAGCACCAGCTCTATTTCAAACATCTGCCTTTACATGACAGTGTTATGGGAAGTTGGAAAAGTCTCATCCCTAGACTGTAGGTGAATAGCCTCCTTCTGGACTGCTGTCAGCCTCAATAATGAGCAGAGGAACAGAAAACCTCGGTAGGGTGGCAGATCTTTGATGACCCCTCTCTTCCAACTCAACATTTAAATGGATGATTTAAGTTGGACTGTGTTACAGAAAGATCTCCAAGGATCCAGGCATGCTTGTGATTGAATGGCCTTTTCTCTTCCTGATCAAAGAGCAAAGTCAAACTCTTCCTATCTTTCAAGCAGTTGATTTTCCTCAGCTATCCATGACATGAATAAAAACCTTTGAAACAGCTGGTCCAAAAGAAAGTACATCTCACCTGTCAAGAGAGATATGGCAAGAATAGGTCTGCAGGCTTTTAAGTGTTCATAAGCTTTTTGTGCAACTATGAGAACATTACCCTCAGTTTCCACATCAAACTGCCACACAGAGAAGTGCTGTCTACATGAGGGAAATCATACCTGCAGAATTTAAGAAAGACATGTCCCCTACCTTTAAATTCAGGAACAAACAAAAGAGCATGAAAAAAATCCAGGTTAATTGAATCACTGGTAACAGTCTGTCTTCTAAGGATTGTGTCAGCAGTTCAGGGAAACTTTTCATGGGTACAGCCTATAGGAGGTCTTTGGTCATCTGGAGCATAGAAGTCACTACTTATTTTCCATAGTAGATGCTACTTGTTACTTGAGACAGAATTCATCAGAGATCATTTTAGTTCTCCAAATGCTCATTGTCCAGCCTGAACCCATCACAAACTCCCTTTCACCCAATGCAGAAGTACAAGCAGCTCTAAAGAGGACTCAGGTGTATCTATCAGCCCTGTACCTGCAGCAGACTCCATGTCCAACCTGCAGCTAAATCTCACATGTTCCAGTGGAATACAGACTGATATTAAACACTGGATGAAATATTTCTAAACAAAAAAAACAGGACTTTTGCATTCCAGAGTCATTGTGGAGTAATTATATCCAATGGCTACACTTGACAGGTTTCCCTGTTGTAAGATTACTACTCCAGCCAGCATCCCCCACCCTATGTGGAACTTGAAAACAGTTGCACATCAGAAGACAGGAACTTAAATATACAGTTTAGTCTAACAACAACTGTACTTGAAGTTTAATAACATTTTCTGAGGCTACAAAAGAGCAACACCCCAGCACAGGACAAGGAAACAAGATCTTCTGAACTCTATCTTGCCTTTTTCATGTCCTTGGACAATTCAGCCGCATTGCAGCAAGAGTGGAGTCAATAGAATGTCAACATAGAAAAGCTAAGTTTGAGAAGAATTCCCAGCTCCCACTGATTTTAGCAAGAAACTTTTTACAAAGTTAAATCCTGCTTTAGCAGTATGTAACTGCAGAGATTGATACTAAGGCCCCATTAACTTGTCTAGAAAGCTTTGATATACTTATAGCTTTGTAATCAACATAATAAGGACAATTACATTTACTTCATGTTTTTTAGAGAACTGGGTAGAGTTATTCATGGCTCTTTATCATGAAGATGAATACCCTTCTCTCCCGAGATTGAATACAAACACAAGGCCAAGCAGAAGCAGCATTATGGCAGCAGGTGCAACAGACATTTGCAGAAGACAGCGAAAAAAGAAAACATAAACAGAAAGAGAAGCCAGTCCTGCTTTAAGTCACAGACTACACACTCTGGAGAAGTTGCCTCCATTCTCTGTTTGGCTACAAGCTTCTCTATCAAAGCTTAGTTCACTTAGTTTCCCTGTAATTCTGGTCCCACCTTCCACTCTGGGAAAGATGACAGAGCTATCCTTAGCTTATCCACACTATAGGGGAAGGATAAAAATTATTAGCCTGATTTTGCATGAACTTGGACACTCATTGCAATCCAGCTGTAACTACGTAGAACTCTGCATGAATTAATTTTCTTGCAAAAATGTCCAAAACAACAACCTCTCAACAGTAAATGTGCATCTCTGGTTGATTTTACTATGGGGTTGGATTTTTTCCCCTAAATACTACACACTCCTGGAAGAAGGGTGTCTAACTGGTATTCAGAGCCCAGGACAAAGCCTGGCCCACAACCACAATGCAAAGAACAAATCTAAATAGGGATCTTCTGTGCATCAGAACTTCTAAAGATTCTCAGAATTTAAGTGCTTTGTATGACTCTTTCATTCAGCAACATTTAACTTGGCAGCAGAGAACACAGTAAGTTTAACTCTGCAAATTAGACCAAAATTATCAAGTGATAAAATTACTTTTTTGTCCCAGTTTGCTCCCATCGCTCCTGTCTCTGCCATGACTGAATCCCTTAGAAGCATTTCCTATAAAATGACTACTCCAAAATATCTCTCCCAAGGCATAATTACTAAGGATGAATTTCCATCTATATTTAATTAAAGCTGAAAAAATCTTACTATAATCAAAGGTAATTTAGAACTTCCATGAACTTAGCTCATGTTACCAATGATAAATTTAAGGAAGTTGCCTGCGTCGGGTCCATCTTCTTAACAAATAGAAGCTCAGGGAACTTTCTATTATATTTCAAGAAAGAGTCTCAACTGTGAAGCAGACTCAGCAATATTTCATTCAGCCTCTTAACCTAATGAAGGACTGATCTAGAGCTCATTAAGAAACAAGAGCCATTCCAATCATTTTTGTATCATTTTAGCAAATGGAACCATTTTTACCAAAAAACTACAATTTTGAGATCAGTTATTTCCAGTCATGGTCATGGGTTCCTCCCTCCCCCCCCCCCCCCTTTTTTTTTTTTATTAAGGGCTATGTTTTTCACTTCAAAGTTATCACTTTTCACATACACTTAAAGAAGAAACACAGTTAGAAATGGCTTTGTCAGATATCCACAGTCAGGGTCCCTCCATCACTGTGCTGAATTCCCTACAGCTCCAGTAGTGAGACAGATCTGGTTCAAAACCATTTACTGAGCAGCACTCCTGACCAACAACTTATTGCACACTTCCCCACATAAGTCCTTCACCAGCATGAGACCAACAAGTGGTGCATTCTCTATAGGCTTACTGGTGTCAGCTGTTTTAGTACTATTCTTCACCTCACACTGAGCTGCCCCTTCTTACTGTGAAGCGTTGCTGGATTTGTATTGCATTGCTATTTGGTTTTCATATAAAAAAGAAAATGGGGGCTTTTAAACAGACAGGATGGTTGTATCTTCAGAAAATGAATGAATGAACACCCTCAGAAGCAAGATTGCAAAAATATTTTTAAATAGCAGAATGGATTTTACTGCAGCGGAGGGTTTTTTCACCAGAATTCAGAAGAAACATTCTGTGGTTTGTTGGTGAATTCAAACAGCTGCCACACAAGCAAGGTGGGCTGGGTGCAGAACTGGAGAGCCAGGGAATAAGGGACTGCTCACAGCTCTGGTGGAAACCTGGGCACATCACTTTCCTCTGCGTTTCTCTTCTTGATTTCATCTGCATGCAGGCCCTTTTGGACAGGTTGCCTGATCCATGGATTTTCACCACCTAAAGGAATTGTTCCAGTTGTCTAATCTGATTCCATTCAAGGAATCTAAAGCCACCCCTTGAGATGCAGTGAAAACCATCTTTATTAATCTGTGAACATCTCAGGGTTTGGATCCCTCTCCTTTGAAATTTCATACACTCATTCTTCCAGACTTTTTTGTCCCCTCTGTCCAAACATCCCCTTACACTCTTCCTTCTTCAGATAGCCTCCATGCATGTGTCTCCCCAGCAAGCCCTTCATCTTCTGACCACACCAGGACTATACATTAGTTCCAAAATTTATTTCAGTGGTTGTGTGTGCACAGGGACTGTGATATTTACAATCTAAAGCCCCACAGTAAGGAATAACCAAGCTCTGAGTCTCCAGAGACTCCATTCCCACTGTACAGACTGCTCCTGGCTTATTGGCAGACACAACTTCCTTTTAAATAGCTGCAGCAGCAGATCACCTACAGTGAGCTTAAGTCCCATCTTGGACAGGAAAAAGTGTACATATCACAAAAAGTATCTGTAGACCCCTTGTCACATTCAGTAGGTGATATTTATAGGCCAATTTTCCAAGCAGTTGTTTTGCTGGTAACATTTTGTGAAGTAGGTTGTATTACCAAAGTAAAAAAAAAAAAAA
>VZTY01006131.1:73033-109941 GCA_013400935.1 Turnix velox
AAAAAAAAAAAAAAATCAAACAAACCAAGTGGCACAAATGCTGCTGTAGCACCACATTGCATGCTCTGGATAAAGAATTTGCAAGACAGCTGAAATGGTAACCTCTGCTCCTCAGCTACTCCATCGATTCTTGCTGTTAATGCTGCACATGCATGAACAGAATCCAAAACCAAAGGCCAAATCTGCCAGAGCCAGGCCAGCTCCTCATCAACAGAACTGGGATTTGTAGCAGCTTAGGATCAACAGTTTGAAGGTTTAAGTTTGAATGAGCAAGGTTTTGATTTGGAAGCACTGGAACTCTAGGGGACATAACAGATTTTCAAACCAAGCCCCCAAATCCTAGTTCTTTAGGCTAAGAATGATCAGCATGCACTTGTATTAAATTTGCATATCTATCCAGAGGCACAGATAGAATCTTCCCTATTATGACCCATATGGTCATGTCTTCCACAGTCATCTGACACCAGAGATCCCTGCAGCATCAAGTCTCAAGCCAAGAAACCTAACTGCTGCTCCACTGATGCAATACACCACTTCCTTGAAGCCTTTTCACCCACCCTGCACCATCTTTATTGTTGAATACCTGCTGGGACACCAATTGCTAAAAGCCAACTCCTGGAGGGCACGTACCTCCAGAGGCTCCCAATGAGCCTCTGACCCCATTGAAACTGTCATGGTGATGTGAACTGCACGAAAATGTTTCTTGATGTGTGAGGCCATAGAGGCCAATACCGGTACTGCAGGATCTTAACAGTGGTCCTCTCCCAAGGGCACAATTCAGTCCCTGAATAGGACTAGAGCAACTAAGTCAAGCTATTTTACAAATATTAAGCTCATATGAAGATATACATACAGTAACAAACATCTTGTTCTTTTCTTAAACATTGCTCTTCACTGGGAATCCCAGCATACTTTAAAGGTTGGGCTGTAACCCTTTGCCATAGATAGAAGAGGCACAAACCAGCTTGTCTTCTGCCATCAGACATACGTAACTGTAACCTAGGTACTCTGAGCACTAGGATATACCTCACTTCAGATGAAAGAATTGAGAAGAAAACATGTTCTCCATAAAAAAAATTAAATGTTGTTTTGAGGTATGGGGCATTTCTTTGACCAGAATGGAGCTGAAGCTTTACCATAAGCCATCTTGACTTTCTTGCAACTGACCTTCATTTCTTTATTTGGAACACTGATGAATAATTAGTAGCTTGTTTTTTAATTTAACTGGCTGAGGTTATAATTATTTTGTACACTGTGTCCATAAGTGCCTATCTTTACAAAATATGGCATCACTCCAATTTTCCAGGAGGACTTATTAAAATAAGACAGACTATGTCACCTGTCTTGGGCAGAATGAGCCACCCTAATGTCTTTCTCTTGCTGGAACAGTAAAAAGAATGAAAGCTAGCCAAGCACCTGCCTGATACAATATGCCACTAGTTACCTATAAGCTCTGCAAAACATTTCCCTTCTCTATGCCCAAGGCCTCACACAGCAGCTACCTGATGAGTGTATGACAGAGTAATCAAGAGTCCATAGCAAGGCCAGAATTTTAATAAAAACTATTGCGTTATGTCAGATTTCTAGGGAACATTTGAGGTCTGTTTCCCCAAAACAGATTAGCTGCTCCAACTGCAGCAGGTCAACAGATCCCAGGTGCCCAGAGAATGGCAGCTCAGTGCCAAAATGCATGAGGCTGATGTTTGGCCAATTCAAACAAGTTCAGTCCATCCCAATAGGCTTTACTGCAGGTTCATTGCAGCCAGTGAGAGGGGTCTGACTCAAGAAGCAGCAGAGGAGCAATATGAGAAAGAAATAGTAGCCTGGAACAGTGAAGGCAGCCCACACTTCCCAATTCCTGCTGACACCTAGCACAGCAGCACACCTGAGTATGAAGCAGTGCCCTTGAGGCTGCAGTGCAGCTCCAGACACCAACCTCTAAGCACTGTTTTGCTCCTCAGGAAGCAGTGCAGGACTCATTCCTACATGCAGATTTAGTCAGGTAAACCTGTACTGAACCAAAACAAGATTGCCAGCCTGGGCAATCTCTGCTCCACAAGGTGTTTCTTGAAGACAGACATACAAGTGAGTTACAGCTTCCTATTGCCAGAGGTCCACTGTTTCGCAGGGTAAACACATCGGTTTGCTTAGGAAGCATAAGACAGGTTCTGCCACAGGCAGAGAGACCCAACTTCTCTCAGCTTCCTTCCCTGCAAAATAAAAACCCCAGTTCTGAGACAAAGGCTCAAAGCAATCTCACTCACAGCACAGAGCAATTAGATGTAACACAACGGCCAAATATCTGCAGATAACCTGCTTCATCCCAGAGGACAGACCAGGGCTACATTTCCCAGCACCACTAGCTCAGATTTGTATTTCCATACCAGGGTTCCTGTGCTGAGCCAAGTACTACAGCTACATTAACATAATCAGACTATCTAAAGGCTGCTGAATTTGGAGAAAGAACCTCCCAGGTAGATGTAAAACTCTGAGCACAGTGAAGACCTCTTTTGAGGCTATTTGGCCATGTCCTTTATGTCCAACAAATGCAGCTATTCCTTCTCCTAGTATAACGAAATTCAAATTAATGCAGAGAGGTTTTTGCTGCTTCCAAGGTAGAGACATTGGAGGCAAATCAGAAGGGAAACTTTTTTTGCCAAGTTACTGAGTTTTTCTACAAAGGCAAACCTTCCCCCCCCTTCACCTTTCCAGCCTTGGTAGGCAGTCTGCCACTCTCAGACCCAGCTGTCCAACCTTCAGAGCCAAAGGGAAGGCTCAGCTCAAGACAGTGAAGGGCTTTAATAACAGACTGAAAAATGCTGCTACCAAGTTAAAGCCTGCCCCTTAAATGGCTTAAAACATTTTTCATGTGCACCTTCAATCCAGGAAATTAATAAAAAAAAAAAAAAGCCCACACAAACAAAAGGGATTCAGCTTCTGAACAGGAATACAAATATATGCAGGCAATCCAAATAATTCTTGCTGCTTTAATTCCCTAGAGACACAACTGCATATATTACACTAGCTTAGATATCAAAAGACTGTGTTTCCAAGCAATGAAATTGCTGCCATAAACATCTCTGGATCCATTTTTAGTACTTCACTAAATATCCTATCACTATATTGTTCTGCTGACAGATACCCAAGCACTTTCGTGAGCATCTTGACACTGTCTCACCTTTGCCCTTACCTGGAGCATCACCCAGGATTCCTAGGTCATATCAGCCAAGGACATACTCCCAGCACACCTTGGTCACCCTACCTGCTTTAGCTCCCACCTCACTTCCCTTTTCATCTTTATGGCTTTACCTGCAACCACAAGTACTTTCAAGTATAAGCCACTCCCTGTCTAGCATCTACCACACTGGGCACTCAGTTTATATCTCGGACACTTTGATGCAATTACTAATGCAGGCCTGCCATTTCTGAAGTGTTCTTTAGCATAGTGTCCAGATATTAATCAGTTAAAGAGCTGTTCTAACCTTCCTCATTGTGTACTTTGAGCCTCATTAAAGCAAAATCCTTTCCTATAACACTTTTTGTGATTGACTGCTCTGTAAATATTTGAAGAAAATTACAAACTAGTTGGGAATTTTGTGTCAGAATAATTTGCAGGGGGAAACACTCTCAAAATGAGTTTTACAGAGATCATTTGCTGATCCTTTCCCTCTCTCCCTTCAACATCTCAAATGGATTTCCTACCAGGGAAAAAAAAAATTTCAAAATCACACCAATCTGCCAAGTGAAGCTCACAAGTGGAATTCAAGCCAGCTGATAGAAGTACCCCAATTTCCTCCTCTCACCTACACAGCCTCCTCTCTTCTAAGCACACTCATAGCTTTCTATGGAGACTGCCCTGCCTATTTCTATCTCTGGCAACTGGTTGTAAGCCACTTCTTGGCTCTCCTTTTTATCTGTAGGCAGACTAGGAATGGGGCTTGAAACTTCTACAGCATGCAGAAAGAGCTATATGTCATTTCAGTTGTCCCCCAAATTTTTCAGCCCTCTGGAAAAAAACCTTTTAACATACTGCTAATAATTTTAATGAAAGAAATTCCAGCTGGCAACTGACTCCAAGCAGTTCATCTATTGGTTTGTCTAGGATATTATCAATACCCCACACAAGCTATGTCAGGGTTTCCACTCAGTAATCATATTTGGCATTAGCTTATAGGAGCTTTTAGAATCAGAGGCCATCAGCAGCTACATCATCAGAATACTCAAGTCTTATTGTGCTGTTTTCTATAATCTCCCACATGAGAAAACTTCACCTTCTCAGTAAAATGCTTTCCAGTTCTACACTTTTGACCAATGCGATTTTCTAAATGAAAGCATTGACACTACATATTCATAAGACCATATATTTCAATATGAAAAAGCTGAGCAGGTACAAACTACCAGCCAGCAGCTCAGCCACTAGGAACATTACTATTAACCACATTATTCTTTCAAAGAATGAACCCCTCAGCCCCGCAAAGAATTTCAGCATACTTCAGTAGCTCCATTCAATCTACGAGATCCCACAAATATTTATCTCTGATCCTGACTCACCACCTTCCTTTACTGTACACATCACAGAAGAATTTTAAAACTTCTTTTGCTCAGACCTTCAGAGCCCTTCTTAATCCAAGCTGTCCTTCTTGCATCCTGATTCTCAGAAACAGCATTTATTTCTTGAGAAATGAGCAAAATTTAACTGGCTCAGTGAAAGAATCAGTTTTCCACTGCTGATGCACAGCAGCAGTTTAACAGAGGATAAACAATACAAGAAGCTGGCATCAAAAAAACAAAAGAGAATAAAAAACATCCCATAAATTCAGCTGGAAAAGGGTAAACAAACAAATATTGAAAGCCAGTTGGGTCAAAGAAGCTGACTCGAGATCTCACAAAGATTACACATATGAGAAAAAGGAAATGTACAGTCAGTAAATAGCTACTTTAGCTTTCAATTAACTGCCTATTGCTCATTTTCTCTGCAGCTGCAAGCCCAAAAGCCAGACTCTGCATCTGCAGTGTAATTCTTGCACCCACGGATTCCTCTGGTAGCAAGTGATGCTACTTTGCAATTGCACCCTTCAGTTGATTTATTCCCAGCTTCAGCTGAGCAGCACCCAAGGAATAGCAATGTTGCTTGGAGGAGTTTCTCACTGTGCTTCATCCAGACTATAACTGCAACAGGGATAAAGTCCCTTGTGACTCCTGAGCTGACTCAATAACAAGCTTAACCAAGATGGGAATCCTGCCTAAAGGATTCCTGCAGACTGTGATATGTGTACTCACATGTATTCTAGTAGGAGGTACCAGATATGCTCCCCATTCCCTGGTCCCCACCTCAAGCCATCTTTAGCCACCCTTCTTTGCAGAAAACAATACCCTCACTTCTTATACACTCACAGTGTATTTACCAGCCTCATTTAAAGAGGGGTGCCAAGATGCATCTGCATTTTTTCCAGTCCAGGGGTGTCCCTAGCTTGCAGCATGCACAAGAGGTGAAACAGCTGGAAATCCTACAGAACACTTCCCAATAGGGCAGCCTGACAGCAGGCAGAAATTACAGCAAGGGGAACCACAGCAGTACTATCAACACAGGACTCCTGGGTTTAGCTAACTGGTTTTGACATCCTCCCCTTGGATTTAAGTGCTGAGTAAAACCCATAAGCCACACTTTCCTTGCAGGAATGTGTCAGGTTGTGAAAAGAATGATTGAAAAGGAAAAGGAACATAGGCATCCTCAGGACAGCATCACACTAGAGCTTGTAAACCAAGTGTTAAGTGATTTAGTAGTCTTGATCACAACTCCTCTTTCTGAGAGTGCCCAAGTGACTTCACTGCCTGTCTCAGCTCCATCATTTCTAAGCAACAGGTCCACACTATCACAGTCTGGTTTCCCACAGCAAGCAAGACCTTCACAAGCTGCCATGTGAGTTTGCAGGCAAATGTATGCAACCCACCCCTCCTGCTGCACTGTTCCAACCTACTGGCTGGCTTGGGCCACATTTTACTGATGCAGTAACACAGAAAAATCTCTTTAAAAAGCCAGGCAGCTAGGCAGAAAAGAGACATCCAAGAATCATCTCCTGGGAGTGCCCTTTCTACAGGAGAGTCCAAACTCACCTCTCATTGAACACCTGTGAATCCTGGGGAAAGAACTAGAAAGAAAATCCTCCTGAAGTCCTGGCCCATGGGGGAAGTTTCAATCAGAGCTGGCAATGAACCACAAGACAGAGCCATTGGAAACCAGGCTCCATTACTTCTACAGCACACAAAACTACTTGTTTAAAGTATCTCTTACCTGAAGATCTCAGCAATTTAATTAAGTAAATGGGCCTCAGAGGTAGCTAAGTATCATGATGCTTATGTTGCAGACGGCTTGCTCCTGAGCACTGTGCAGATAATTGAGTTCCCCGTGACCACACAGGAGGCACAGCATGGGAACCCTTGTGTCCAGCCTTTCTGGTCTTTTTCCTCAGACTAATAAAAGGCTCTCAATTTGATTCATGTTTGCAGGTCTTTATATCAGTCCCACAGTACAGAACTGTGCAGATAGCCCCATCTGCACAGGAGGCCAGTTGGCACACTGTGATGAAACTGCCAAATTCTGCCTTGCCCTGAGCCAAAGTGGGAAGAGGTTCAGTCTGAAGAGTGCCATGTCTCACAGCCAGTTTTCTCAGCTGTACCTCTGCTCTGGCTTTGCATGAAGCACTGCAGTCTCATCAAGGCCAGGCATTATAGCTGGATGTAAGAGCAGTTGTAAACATGGAGCACTTGGAAGCTCACTCACCTCTGACTGTGAAGCCCATGCCTGGCAGTCCAGCTTCAGCCATTCCCACGCACAGGCTCTGGAAAGCAACCTCCAGGACCAGCCTTTCTGACTCTTCCTGCATATGAGCACCGAGTCTGGCCCTGGATGCCATCGTGAAACCCAGAGCAGATGGAGTTCCTCCTGCAGGTGTCCAGGAAAAGTGGCAACAAAAGCTCATTCATCTTTCAATCAGCTGTCCCTGGTAATTAGGACTTCTTTTTCATTTTAACTGTCAGGTATATTTATTGCCAAATTATGTTTTTCTTTTCAATTTCCACCCTGTAATTTTTCTTGAGCTTCAAAGCTGATATTTACCTGAAGTCAGAGCACCACTTTCCAGCTGGCTGGACACAGCACCTCTGAGACCAAAAATAAAACTACAAGAGAATGAAAAAATAAAACGGATCCTCCCATTCCTAACTTCACATTTCCCAGTGCTATAAAAGATGTTAAATGTTGGTCACAAACTGTCTCTTCCACCAGCTGGAAAGGTGGATAGAGCATAACTAAAACAAGACATCAGATATGCTTGCATGGAATCATTTCAGTCCTTGTGAGAAATCAGAACTATGGAAGGACACACCTCCAGCTATGAAATCTATTGTTCATTAAAATGGCACTGCTGGTAGGATCATTATGGTGAAATAATCATTTTAGTGAAGAAAACGGCAAGGTATACAAATAGCTAAGGGATAAAAATACAATAAAGTCTCTGTATTGAGCAACTATGAGTGTCAAATTATAAAGATGAAACAGATCAGAAAGCATAAATTAAAAAATACATTTTGATTCTATTAGACTTGATAAATTTGTTACTAAAAACAGAGTAATCTATAGCTGGATGTGGCAAACTGCGTGATGAGACAACAAATCTTCATCTGTTTAAACATTTGCACTCTGTGAGGCTATAGAGCTTCTGCAGCCCACCAGAGAAGGTAACTGCTGGGTTCCAGTCCTGCATGCATCCGCTAGAGACATATCCATCCACCCAAAGGCAAAAGTAGAGCACATCAGCTTCAATGTCTAGGCCCATGACAGTTTGTGGGGCTCTTCTGATGGGAAAAGCCTATTGCTAATACTGTAGCAAGACAACTAGAGCATGCTGCTGTTTAAAAAAATAAATAAAACCCTCTCTCATCAAGCCCATTCTGAGCTTCATGTGGTTATTTGTTCTATTAAAGTATTAATAAAAAATCATTACAAAGCAATAAAACCCCAGCTGGATAAACTAGTTAACACCTCCATGGAGATTTAACACTGCTGAAGTGAAATTTGTTTGCTCTAATACACAGCTTCAGTTAAGCACAAGGATGGTTTCTCTGCAGCTAATTCTCACCTAGCTCAGTCATTTAGAGGTTAAGATTTTTTAAAAAAAACTTACTAAGATAGAATTTTACAGCACCTTTGAGGAAAAGAAGAGAGTGTCACTTCCAAGCAATGTCAGAAACAAGTGGATGCAAAGGAGAATTTCTTATTATGTTGAAGCAAATATACAATCACATTGAGTGGCTGCTGCTTAAGACTCAGAGACATCTCCTGGTTTATTGAATTTGTTTTCAAAGACATCCTGTTCAAGAGGAGAAAAGGGATGAATAAAAAACTCCCTAGACTGGAATTGACTAAGAGCATAGAACATTTTACTTATAGCTGTTAAGAGGGGTCTTTCATTTTTTATTATACCATGTCTGTGCTTCAATCAGTGGCAAGTTGCTAAGGGCTCAAAAAGGGCAGCTTGATAATTCTACATCAGGGTGCCTGAAGGCAGCCTCATCTCCTGGACACATGCAACATGGGCAAGTCCAGGAACCATGCTGTGTTTATGATTCATCTCCTTGTTACATGAGCCCAAGTTCAACAGAAGTAGAGGTCTGCCTGACTGGCAAGCCACTCACTCAGGAGTCCAAAGGGTCCTAGGCAGATAGTGAGCAGAGGACAAGCTAGATCTGCACACTGACAGACTCCCAAGGTGTAGGAAACAGAGCCTGGCCAGTCACTGAGAGAAATAATTATTCCCTCTGCGCAGCACTCATTAGATAGGGTGCACAGTTTTAGGATGTTCAGTGCAGAGAAGACTTAAATAAAGTGGAGGGAGTCCAAAGCAGAGCTGTTGGGCTAGTTACACTGGAGCATCTCCACAGAAAGGCTACAGAAGCAGGCCTTGATGGCTTTGGGGGACCCAAGATTCAACATCGTGAGCTCATTAAGAGGAGGAGGCAAGTTCACCACAGTGGGGTACGGTGGAAGAACCAGAGAACAGGAAACACAAGAGGTTCATCCCAGACACCAAGAAAAAGCATTTCTTACTATAGTGACAGCCAGGGAGTGGGACAGGTAGAGAAGTAATGTAGCCTCCACCTGGGGAGGTCCAGACAAATTTTGTGATTAGATGAATGCCTATCACTCAGGTCAATCAAGCAAAGCTTCCAGTATATCACACAAAAAAGAAAAGATAATTTTGAAGCAGAATCCATCACAAGGACTATCAACACTTGCAATATTTGTAACTACACAGACACATCACAATCATAGCTGATGTTTCCTTTCAAAAAGACACCACCATCAGAAGGTGACAACTGGTGCAAAAGAAGCAAAACCACGTCAGTTGGAGACAAGTTGAAGCAAGGAAAAGCCCAGTTGTCCTTTCTCCAAGATGCCCTGAATCATGTTTCTACTGACAATTCAGAAGCAGTGAATAATCTAAAACTGATTTTTTTCTGTATTATTCAACTGCTCATTGGTTGCCAAGTCTCTTTCCTGACACAATCCTCAGATTCCCTTTCCAGTATTACCCAATCAGACAGCATCCGATTCCTTGCTTTCACTGCAAGTCTATGGTCTTTATTTCTGCATCTCAGTCCTTCGCTGAATATGCAGAGAAAAAAAAAAAACAGGTGCCACCAAGAGCTTTGCACAATTCATGTTGATCATGAACTGATCTCCCACAAAGAGCTCAGCTGCTCCGTAGCCAGGAGGTCTGCACTCCTTTCTGCCTATTTCATTTTAATAGACCAAGACTCCCCAGAGTTTACTAACTTATTTATGCACCAAGTGGGTTATCCCAACAGCTTCCAATAAATCTTACTATCTTTCCTCCACGAGTCTTGATAGCACCAAATGACTGATGCACTAAAATTGATATAAACATGGAGATAAACATCTGCCATTCCTTTCCTTCCTTGTCTTTACAGCAGCAGCAGTTTAGAAGTGACAACTGATTGTTTCACTTTTAGCACAGCTGTTCTAAAGCTGACTGAATAACAACAGAGGCTATGCAGGAACATTAGACTTTACTTCTTGGAGGAAGTAATGGCTTTACAGCTCATCACCTAACACAGTCCCCCTTCTTTTTAAAGGGAAGTGCACTGATAGCACTCTTAAAATTGAAGATGATAGGTTGGGTTGAGTTGAAAGGGACCTTCAAAGGCCATTTAGTCCAATCCCCCTGCAATAAGCAGAGACATCTTACACTAGATCATCTTGCTCAGAGTCTTGTCTGGCCTTGAATGTCTCCAGGGATGGGGCCTCCACCACCTCTCTGGGCATCCTGTTCCAGTGCCTCACCATACTCATGGTGAAAAACTTCTTCCTAATGTCTAAACTAAACCGGCCCTGCTCTAGATGAAAACTATTACCCCTTGTCTTACTGCTACACAGTCTGACAAACAGTCCTACCCCAGCTTTTCTGCAGATCCATTCAGGTACTGGTAGGCTGCTATGAGTTCTCCCTGAAGCCTTCTCTTCTCCAGAGAGTTCCAACAGCAGCATCTAAAGCAGTGGTACTCAGCTTTGGGTTCATGTAGAATGGTACATTCAAGTCTAAGGCCATATGAAGCAGTCATTCCCTCTTGGAGAAAAAGATTCAGCCATTCCAGAATATATGATGCTCTATTTTCACCAACAAATCAAAGAACACAGGCCACTGACCCAGAGACTCTACAAGAAACATAACACATCCCATGGAACATTGCTGCCTCAAAGAACTGGCAGTACAAATAAGTATCAGTGGAGCATCTCACTCAAGGCTGCCAGCAGGGTCAGCAAGCTGTGAACTAAACCAGCTGCCCCAGTTCCATTCCTGGTAGAAACAGAAAGGTATCAGTTCCCCCAGTAGATAGACTCACAAGATCCATGATCACTTGGATATTATAGGAAAAAAAAAAAATTACTGGCTGAAGGAAAAAAAAAAAACAACCCAAAAAGCAAACAAAAAAAACACACTAAAGAATGTGGTGAGAACTGTTTCAAATCTAAGCACTTGTGCAATTTTTCCCCTGCTACTTTGGTCCTCCTCAGCAGTTTATTGAACTCTGTCCAGCCCTGGGAATGGGTAGGACAGATCATCACCCCCATTCCTGCACCACTGCAACTCACAGCTCAAGCTTAGGAAAAGCTGCAAGTGTTCACATACATATAGTCTTTCAACATCGTCTCTACATTGACTTTCTTTAGTCTGCAACTAAAATTGGTAATAAAATAAAACCAGGCATTACAGAAACCCCAAAGGAACTTATTTTTAAAACACTACATGAAAGAGTTGTATCCTCAAGTGTTTATTTCTATTTAGTTGTTTTTCAGTTTTGCTCAGCTCCCGACACAGACTCTGGAGCAGCAGGGAGAAAGCACTTAAACTGTCAGCTCTGATGTGCCGTGCCACACTCACACCTACGAGAGCCACAGGGGCGCACAGCTTGCTGACAATCTCAACAGAAACAAACAGGGCTCCTGAACTGCTGGGTTTAAGGCACTGGTGGCTTTGAGGTCATTTCAGCAAGACCCAATGGGTTTGCTTTGGCATCTAAACGTAAAAAGCTTGCCAGGAACATCCTCTCCTAGTGCCATCACCCACAGCATTAGCAGAAAGTTAAACACTTCACCATTCTAGCCCAATAAAGCATTTGAATCCGTTAGTGGGAAATGAGATGCCTCCATCCATATTACAGGAGCACACACATTCCCCTGTCTATACATAAAGCTCTTTCATTTTATGATCAGTACAATAGTTCTGTGATAGAGTAGGCTATAATATTTTATTAATGTTAAACTTGTCCACCTGGGAATCTATACAAATCACTGTAATTTTGTCTCACTAATGTTTGTTATCAATCTCCTCTTCTCAATAAAATAGGAGCAAAATATTGCAGAAGTACCTCTTACAGAATTTATTATTTCTTTTTTTTTATTTTCTCCCCCCTCTTGCCTGGGCTTCTGTCCAAAGTCACAATGAGTTGAGAATAGGATGCTCAGAAAGTATTTTATAATTCTTTAATCACCACAGTTTGACACACTTTAGTCATTTGGGCCGGATATAAGCAGATCCCATGTAGAGACAGAATCAGGTCAGCAAGGCAATTAATCATCTCTGCATTTACACTCTCAGAAAAACAATGCTAAAACAAAAGAGCAGGTAGAGACGAGAGGAGGAGAGACACCATAACTATGCTCTGATGGGCAAATAATTGGCTTGGCTTTGCTTTTTCAGTCGCAGCAGCAAGGTGCACAGCTCACATTTATTAATACACTTGCCCAGCCACCCACAGGGAACACACAGTGGCACTACGTGGGTGGCTCAGTGTCCACTGGCATTTTAGCAGCAGACTGCTGCAATTTGCTACACTTAGCTCTTTTCCTTGACTTGATGGGCCTTGGTAGCCTAAAAGAGGGTGTTTGATAACTCAGCTTGTAAGCACCGTGTAGTGCCTAAGGCTTGATAACTACAGCTTTGTGCTAGTGTTTCAGCAAACTGGATGGGGGATGTAACAGCACAGGTTAGCATACAGGCATTCTGTGGAAAACCAGTGTATCTCGCAGCATGTGGAACATGTGCTCCCCTTTGTCCACCACCATGGAAAAAAATATCCCTAGTTTTGGTTTTAAAATTCTTATTATTCTTGCCCCCCATCTTCTTGATCTATTTTTCTATGAGAATTATGTGCAAGCAGCTTCCACAATAACATAAGCAGGCAGCCCAAAATATCTTGTAAATAGTCTTGAAATTGAACCCCACCAAAAGAAACACTGCTCACTGCCTTTCCACTCCAGTACGTTTGGAAAAGAAATTTTGTTGCATCCAGGAGTCAACTGAGGCACAGAAAGAACACCTTGGAAACTTGAGAAACCAGCCGCACCACTGATCTTTTTTTTCTTCTGGGACACTCATCTGAGCAACACTCCCAGGGACAGAATAAACTCAACAGCACAAAGCTTACAGCGAGATAGAACTCTATCAGGTATGAGGGTAAATCTAAACAGCTCCTAAGGGCAAGTCCTGAGGTGATTATCCCTCCCAATTCACCGGGACTTGACCACACTGAGAGCTTCTGGAACACATAACCCAGACTAGGCATCTAAATGAAAGGATCATCTGTAT
This sequence comes from Turnix velox, assembly GCA_013400935.1. Classification (NCBI taxonomy): domain Eukaryota; kingdom Metazoa; phylum Chordata; class Aves; order Charadriiformes; family Turnicidae; genus Turnix; species Turnix velox. The sequence goes on from VZTY01006131.1 coordinate 86,203, forward strand.
GAAGTTCGAGGTCAGTTTGTATGCCTTTCTTCCACGTGGCAACAGGTTTCCTCATCAGAAAAGCTCTTTTCTCAGACATTATCCTTCTGTCCACACAGAAAACATTCACATGCTGACTTGGTTACAGGAATTCAAAAGTTACCCTTGAGAAATCTCCCAGAGGCCAAATACTGATGAGGTAGCTTCTAATTTCAGAATAGCTGCTTTGACATCCAGTGGCCTGGATGTTGACACATGACATCATGCACACAGAGCTGTGCAGACTCAAATGTATAAAACTGGGGTAAAACTTTTCACCACTCAGTATGGCCATTATGAAAGTTTACTGAGCAACACCAAGTGCTACCAAGTTGCTACCCTGGCTCAGTCAGGTAAGAACTACTTTAGAGAGTCAAGATCAATAGAGCTATAGCAATGCAGAGGCATCTCAGGCAGACTCACAGGGGGCATAACTAGGAGTGATGGGCTGAAATTAAGCAGAAGGAAAATCTCAGCCATATAGCAAGAGAAATTTGCTTTGCTAATGGGTCAATCAATTAGACTGAGCACGCACTTCTCTAGGGAAGCAGGCAAGGAAACCTGTCACTAGCATCAGTTAAAACTGGAGTGAAGGAGCTCTGGAGGTTGTCACTGCATAAGCAATTCTGCAGTTTACATTTCAGGAGTGCAGCAATTCTCTCTAGCCCATGGGATCCAAGTTTACACTACCTACAGAGGTCTTAATAACCCTTTCATATCTATAACAAACCCACATTCCCAAAGGTAATACAGCTCTGCTCTACCTCCCCTAGATTTAATCTTCCCATACTCTCAGAATGGGACTCATGTAGCTAACAATCATTCAATTTTAGGGTGCTAATTATCTGCATTATAGCTATGTTATTACCTATCACTAAGAGGCCAAGGTACTGACATGGGAATTTATGATGGAAAGGACTTAAGTCTTTACACCCAGAGAGTCTGGAATAATAATTGTCCTATCTTTTAAAAGATAAAAACACTCACTGATTGAGTTGCCATTATGATCTTAGTTTCTGAATAGAACTTACTCAATTAGCTATAACCATGTGGCCATGCTATTAAAGACCTTTGCTTGTTTACCAAGCAAAAATAGAGACTACAAAAGGATAGCACTTTTGTTTCTAAATAGAAGGTGGCAGTGCAGCCACCACAAAGTTAAAAGATTGCACTTGTAAAATAGCAAACAAATACATATAATCTAATTATGTTTGACATTAAGGAAAGATTTTTTCAACAGACAGATCAGAAAGATTTAAGTGTTCTCCAACAGATATTGTAAAGAAAGACATTTAAAAACCAGCAGCAAAATAGATCTTGGGCCATCAGTGTGGGGGCAATGCATTTCCCACAGCAGCAGGGAATCAGACTTTGTTGACTTTAAGAGACCATTGCCTGCTGTGTTCTCACAGCATCATTGCTTATCAATAGAGGCACTGGAACTTTGTCCTGCAAGCACAGTGTTCCCAGCAAAGCCCATGAAGCAGCAGAATATGCAAGAATTGGGAGATAATTTCAAAATAGGCATCTCAATAAGACATACACATGCAAGTAGTAGGAAAGCCACTTATCTCCATCAGGAAGAGTCACACTGATCAAACCACATTTGTCCTAAAATTAATTCAGATCATGACTACTCTCCGACTGATATGTGCCTTGAAGTCAGTCTTCTGCTAACCATGATGATTCCTCAGCTTTTTTCTTCAAGCTATAAAGTTTTATTTGTCCTAAAAAGATCAAGAAGGTCAGATATCCCTTTCTTCCCCCAAATTTCTCAGACACACTAGTCTAGATTGACTCAAGGCACTAGATGTGCCTATCTCCTTGGCTGCAAATTGTTTCTCGGCTGTTGCCCTTGTCCTATTGATGTGACAGAACCTGCCATGGCCAAGGTAGCATTTTGACATTTGAATCTTTGTCTGCTTGCCCCCTTTTAAATGGTTCACTGCATTTCTTGAAGGTACAATCCCCCAAGTACACACTCCAGGCTGCCATAAGTTAAAAACCAAGCAGATTGTCTAGGCACATTTTCATTTTCACTATAGCTAGAAATTGAAAAAGCAAGCAAAAAACACATAAGACTTTGCATATTCAGATCAGTGAAGAAACCAGTGCTTCTATTTCCCCAATAGATGGTGCTGATAATTTCTTTCTCAGCTATTCATAAATAAAAAGGTGGGTTTCTTTTGTGGCAATGCTGCAGCAAGAGAGCTGTGAATAAGGGCAGAGAAAGCAAAGAGCAGAGTCCCAGCAGGAGCTGGGATGTATTATGGGGATTCCCATAATACAGATGTGAAATGAGAATTCTGGCTCACCCCAGCTGTGCTTCTGGTGCTTTGTAAGGTATTTTATCCAGAATTAAGTTTCCAGAACCTTTCCTGAGCCTTTGCAGCAGCCTTTCTCTTATGCAAGTATGGATGGAAAGTGTTAAATTGCATAAGGCTTTTTGGTTAAAAAAAAATATACTGGCTTATCAAAGAAAAATAGCAGGAATGGCAGCTTCCACCTGGGATGAGTACAGCACCCAAGTTGTAGCAACAACAGTTGCTTAGCATTACTGACAAGCACTCAGTAGAACAGTTTGCTTTCACTATGGACCTGCTGGAGTTAACCATATTTTCCAGTTTTCCCCATTTCCCTTGCCCCAAACTTCATAAGCAAGGATCTGGTTAAATGCACCTACAAAGTGCTAGACCTCTACTACCCCAATTTGAGCAAAAACCAAAGTAATAGAATGAGTAAGCAGAAGAAAACTACTTTATTGAGATTAATTGCAATGTTAACAAATGCAATTGTTTCAAGAGCTCTTAGGAAAACCATTACCTTGCCCACATCCAATTATTTTTGTATACTTTTTTTAGCACAGGTGTTGTATTTGTCCCATACCTTCTCATCCTAGGCTCAGGTCATTATCCTACATCTACAACATAAGTTGTGGTTAAATATGTTCCCAAGCAGCAGTCTTAAAACTTTGATGTTCCTGTTGTATTTTCTCAGCTATAACTTTGTTAGCCACAAGGGTCATTCAGTTGTCCCAGAACCTAAACAGTGCAGAAACAGATGTTGAGAGCAAATGACATTTTAAAGCACTAGACAGTTTACTCTGCTGCACTGGTTTATGCATTAGTACTAGAAAGGGGAAACACAGGTAGTTGGACACAGATGGAGTTTTAACAGCAGGGATGCCATGGTCTGAAACATAATTTTATCTTCCAGGAAAGTAAGAGTAGGAATCAGGCAGAAAACATCCCTGGGGAGCACACAGCAAATGGAAAATGCATTCTGTCTTTCTTGTTTTCCCCAGATAAAGCAGCACTCATGGACAACACCAGAAGAATGAGACCAAAGATCCTGTTTTCAGAAAATGGTCAGCAACAGGAGCAAAATGGAGGACAAAAGCCATCCTTTTTCTGGCATTTCAGGAAGGAACAGTGTCTAGAGAGTCACAGGCACTGGGTCTTCCCAATCCCATAGGAGTATGTTAAGTGCTTTGTAGCTGGATCCAGTGTCCCCTGCACTGTGCATGATGGAACAAACTTGAGGAAAAAGTGAGGAAGACCAGCAGACTCAAAGAGCCAGAGCAAGCACTTCAATACATGCAGTATCCCTCATACCACAGGAATTTGCCTTTTCTCAATTTCATCAGCTGTCCTTCAGCAAGTTAGGCTATTTACTCATTAAATACTCTACAAGACATACACTCCCAAAAGTGCGATGTACAGTAATCTCCACTCACTTATCACTTCCCACTCCCACAGGCAAGGCTCATGCTGTGAAGTTCAAATGGCCACACCAACATGGTTCCTGTGACAGTCCTGGACACTCTGTACCCCGCTAAGGTCCAGCTTTCCCCATTTCTCCCAAAGTACAGTCCTCATCCCTTCATTACACCACAATGGGACAAGTTCATGTCAGAGCATTAGGAGGCAACATTTAGATAATCTTTATGGAATTAACTTCTGTAGAAATGGTCCTTATCTAATTTAGTGGACAATTTCATAAATTAAAATTAATACTTCCTGTTGAGCTCCATTCAAGCTGACTATCATGCTCAGAGAGCAAAACTGAAACAAGCTAAAAGCAACATCTTGGATGAGCCTCTGGAATCAGTTCCATATGCCCAGAATAGGTGCTTTGCCAATGAGTGCAAGGAGAGCTTCCCCCTCTGTCTTTGCATCTTATCACTAAGCTATTTTAGCACACAAGAATGCCTGAAGAGATTTAAATTCATGGGTCTCAAGGGAAGCAGGGAAAGCATTTTAATATGCTAAAACTCAGGAAACTGAGTCACAACAAGATATAGGGATTTTTCTGGAAAACACAAAGGAACTCTGCCATAGAAATGAAATGAGGTTTCCCAAACTTAGACTCATATTTACTGCCTACCTCCCTAATATCTGCAAGATGGCTTTCCCAAATCAAATACACATATACCTGAGTAGAAAATTAGATGCAAATCCCTCGCTCTTCAGAACTCAGAGGCATTCTGAAATTAGCATGGGGGAAGGGAAGAATACTCTTGAGCTGCAAATGAATAGAAATGAAGCTAATGTACAGCACATATTGCCAATTCTCACATGCTTGAGTCTAAGCTCTGATCCACAGAGAAAATGGCTCTAAAATATTAACTACAGTCATTATGGAAGGCTCACTTCTGACAATATGTCTTATGGTTCATTTACCAAGAAAAAAAATGGATGCAGTTTTAGCCAGCGTTACAATTAATCTGCTTTTATCAGACAAAGGAAACATATCCCACCTGCCCAGCTCTTCTGTTCTGTTTTCAGGAGACTAGCATGGAAGCAGTAGATTTTAAATAGCCAGGCTTCTCACTGAACCAGAGAATCCTATAGGTTTTTAATCATCTAGTTCGAAAAAAAGGATTTGAAGATTTGAGGATTGGAGCACAACTCTTACAAGGTTCTGTTCATCAACCCTGATTAGACTCAACTTGGTTGCCAAAAACAAGACTTGTAATTTGTTCTGTAGGAAAAGGTCAGTTCTCAGAAACCAGTCAAATCTGTGATACCTGGGAGGAACAAAGACTGCAGTACCATCCTATTGTACACACAGGATCATCCACAGTCCCCAGAACCACAGGCAATCCTCCCAGCAACTTTATAAATCCTTCCACACACTGAGTTCACTCAGACCTCCTCTGAGCTCTTGAACCCCTGCACTAGCCCAGTTCAAGTCAGAGACAGAATTCCAGCTGTTGCACGTCCACAAGTCAGAAAAGGGTTTCCTGAGGAAAGAGGAGAAAGACACAAGGGCCATAAGAAGGCAGAGTTCCTACATAAATTATCACTCCTTCAGAGCAGCACTCTGAATCACACACCATTGAGCAACTGGCATATTCCCACTGGAATGGTCTGGAGTGGAGCTGAAGGACCCCATTCACACCACACCAGGAGCTGCATTCAGAGACTGAGCAGATCCCTCTAGTTCCTGTTTGTCATCTTCAGTCTCTTTGTGCATCCAGAAAGTATAGAACTGGAACATCATCACTCATTCTCTAGGCTTGAGCTCTCTTTAGATTGTTCCTATTGGCAGAAAACCCTGGATAAATTATTATTTTTTATTATTGTTCTGATTTTCCAGTACTGCATGCATAACAATAGCTCTCTAGATACAGCAAATTGATACAAGCAAGCGAATGGAATCATAACTGCCTCATGTCTTTCATTTAAAACAGGCTCTGATTTGAGTTCTTTTGTTCAGAAACAAATTTAACAAGAATTTAGGAGCTGTGTGTTGGGGCTGACATAAATCAAGTGAATAGCAGGAGAGGGAAGCTTGCTATGACTTCAAAGTACAATGAACACAATGATGGGACTTGGTAGAATAAGAAAACTAAGGCTGAATTTAATACAAATGGCTCCATTGTTATCAAAGCTTCTGTACGAGCTCTAATGATAATTCAATTGCATTGTTCATTGGGGAGAAGGCAGATGAAAATCATTTAACGTTTTTTAATTAGCAAAATATTTCATCCAGGCTACAATTTACCTTTTGTGTGAGGAAACAGGGCTGATGTCAACAGCAGGCTGCAGCTCACTGTGGATATGCAGACCTGCACAGGGGAAACTCTACTCAGTAGAAACAGATAGCATCAACTGGACAAGTCATGTCAAGATTTCTGCATAGTTCTCATTATATTTCCCCCCTTGCATAACAGACAGGACTGCTGTTACCAGAAATACTCTGGTAACTTTTCCCTTATCTCTTAAAAAACTGTTTTCTATTTCAAAGTAAACACTACAGATTTATTCAGAAAGCTAGGGATACACTGAGCTGGATTGAACAGCAGGACAGACATCATGTCTTGACCTGAAGAGCCTGAAAAATAAGCCCGGACACCTCAGTGTAAATGCAGCACAAAACACCATTCCAGACCCCCATCAAGATTTTTTTCTGGATGTTCCTTTATTCCAGCATGATCAGAACTAAAATAAGAATGAGCAGGTCTGATGTTTTTATCTTTATAGTGGTAAGAAATAACAGGAAGTCTAAAAGTCAAAGCCCAGAAGGGAAATAAGAACCAAATAAACTGACTTTCAAAAATTACTTCCATGTTAGTCCCAAAGCTTATGTCAGCAGAGCAGCTAATGCACACTACTATATCCACAGAGCACAGTTCTATATGATAATCTCTCTTAGTAGACAATCAACAAGCAATCAGATGGTTATTGTGACCAAGGGATCTGGACAAGCTATACCACTGGCTGCACAATGCCTTGCAACTGCTGTGCTTTAACTTTGCTAGACTGACAGCTTCAGGGAAGACACGACTTGTGTTTTTCTTACATCTAGTCTGGTGATACCATTTGTCTCATCACACCAACCGGAGTGGTGCTGGTGTAACAAGTGGAAGAAGGAAATGCTGTCATCTGCCCATGATCATTCACCAATGGAAATGGCCATCCTCCCTGCCTTTCATTCCACACTGACCTCCCAGGAGGAGAAAAATACAAACAACTAGAGGAAGTCAAACACACCCTTAGTGAAGGTTATCAATAGAGCAGCACAGATTTGTTTTCACAACTCATACAGAAGAAATCAAGCACAAAACTCAAAAGCCCTTTTGACAACAAAGCAGACACTTGAAAATCCTTTAAGAACTAGGAACAGAAATGCAACATTTTTTCCTTATACTTTCCAGAAGGAACTATGCAGTATAAAGGCAGACGGTCTCCTGCCAAAACACTGGCTGTCACAAGTTAAAGAAGCTGGAATGAAGGAGGGCAAGGGGAGCATATGGGTCAGGAATTGGTGGGAATGGGAGAAATGACATTTGAAATAAAACAAAAGGAGTCAGCAGTTCATAAGAGGGAGGAGAGATTCTTGGTCAAACCAGAAGCTCCCAGCTCCCCTGAGATGATATACTTCAGAATACCACCAGCTGCTAGAAGTTGCCTCTTTGTGCCTTTTATAACATACAAGCCCATTTAAGACCAAACTTTCACCACAGGCTGCCAATGCCAGCTCAAAAAAAACCCAACCACCAGCAGTGCCATAGTACAACATTCTGTGGGCAGGCATGAAAAAGCATCAGCTGAAAAACTGAGGATTTAAATGAAGTATCTCACACAAGTACAACTTAAGGAGTTGCCACACATTAGCCCAACTATGATAACTCTCCACATGAGGACTCCTCATCTTGAAAGAAAATTCAGTTTAAAAACCTCTCAGCATGAGACGAGGTAAATACAGGTACACTTCAGGTAACTTGCTGCTGCCCCCCCATCTCAACAGTGACAGCCTATTGCACTTTGAGTCTAAACCTCAAATGCAAGCCAGACTGAACACATTCCACTGCAATTGTAACATTAGCTTCAGAAGAGCATGTCTCTAAGGCTGCATGCTCCAAAAACAAAAATGCACCTCCAGAATTTCCCTTCAAGACCAGGGCAACTCCTTGTCTCACTATCTTTTGACCAACAACACAGGAGGGTGCAAAGACCTCTGGCTTTGCTTACATCATCCCTCTAAAAACATAAGCTGCTAGGCTACAGGCTTCCGTAGTCCCTGATAATTTAACTCCTTTCTGAGTCCAGACAACAACTCTCCAGCTACAAGAACTTGCACCTCAACAAACAGCAATGCAATTCCCTGCCAAACTCCAGAAGGTAAACAAAATACATCACTCTGGCAAAACAACTCCACACCAATTTGTGTAATTACCTACATCCCTTAAGAGGGTCTTGTTCATTGTATTATAGCTCTGTCTCTAAGCATTGAAATACAATTAAGCCAGATGCACCAGACACGACTCACTGGCTGGTTCATGTCAAACCAACACAGGTGGTGGCTGAGAGAGATGACTTTCATTCAGAGATCCTGAGAACAAATAGGACAGCACGTGCATGGAAAAGTCACAGCATGGAAAACAACTATTAGGTAAGATGCTCCATCTATGTCCCAGCAACTATCTCTGCCCACTGAGTATTAAGTTTATGCTGGCAACATTGATGGCTGCCAATTTATTAGCTTCCAATTCACACTGAGTCCTCCTCCAAGCTGTTTCACCAGTAAAATAGGATTCACCTGTGCATAACCAGGCTTCATTTTTTTATCCTCTTTTATCCTTTTTCTGTCTTTTTAACCAGACAGTGCTCCATGTCACTGAAGTCCAAAACCCCCAACAGAAAATCCACTCAAAAAGCTCACACTTATCTTTTTGAGTGATAACAATCCAGCTGCCAGCTGTCTGCATCAGAACTTGTGAAGTGTTCTTTCCCTTTTAAAGTCTCTTTTAGCTAATTTTGGAGCCAAACCTACACTTAAAGCCAGTTGTTATGATTACATGACTTCAGTCCACCAACCTTACCTTTGTTCTTTTTTTCCCCCACTGTCTGCTCTTTCACTTCTCACAGCTATTTCCCACAAACCTAGATTTCCACTACCATCACATTATTTTGCTGTACCAGCAACTTCCATTTGCTGCTCCACTCCCTAGATTTTCCAGGCAACACCTTTACACATTGGTTTTCCAGCTCAATCCCTCCCAGTTTTCCCAAGTTTCTCCCACTCTTCATTTGGCACCATTCATGACAGAGAGGCTTCTTACCTGCTTAGGATACATCTCTCCCTCAGCATCTCTTTGCTTCAGACCACAGGGTTTCTCTTCAGTTGTTGAGATCACTCTGCATCACCTTTTCCCAAAGCTTACCAATAATTCTACTAGAAAAGCTGTTCTTCCCCAGAACACTTACAGCTTTGGATAATCTTACTTTCCTACTTTTACCCTTCTTATCTCTGCCTCTCTTTAATAATTTATTCCTTCCACCTGATTAGGCAGGGAATTACAACTTCCTTCAAACTGCCTTCTGCTGCTTCTAACCAAACCCTAAAATCAATGGTCATTTCTCACATGTTTGTGCTTGTCTGTACTTCTTTATTATTTTCCTTTTAGAAGTTAACAATCTAATTCTCAAAAAAAGTTTCTAGGCTGAATCAAGTGAACACATAATTAATGTATATGTAAACCCCCTGTTTCAGCTGCTTCTTCATGCCTGTTAGCACATTTAAGGAAGAGCCAATTATCTAGTCAACCTCTTGCCTAAAAAAGAGACCATTAGATCATTGCAATCAAGTTACCTGGCTGCTACCTAAAGCAATCCAGAGCATTCCTTGTCATTGTCGCTGCAGTGGTGACAGTCTGTTTCATAGATCACCTGCACCTATCAAGTCTTTGAGCCAGGAATCAAATATTTGTCTTTAAAAAGTATTTCAGTGCTTTAAAAAAACCCAGGAACATTGTACAGGATGTTCAGTTAAAAGGAAGAAACACCTCTGTGTTCTACATTAAAATAATGTCAGCAGTTAACACCCTTAGGAGGCTCCTGCTTGGGTGAAAGCCACATTCCTTAGGACCTCAGATGTCAATCTGGTCAGCAATGAAAGGGGACAGAACAGTGAAAAATAGCAATTTGGGTTTTCAAATGTTCCTCTTGCAATATTTTCTCTTCTTAAGTTTCATTGTCACCCCCTCTCTGGAGATGTTTAAGGCCAATCTGGACAAGGTACTGAGAAACCTGATCTAGTGGGAGGTGTCCCTGCCTATAGCAGGGGGGGTTAGAACTAGATGATCTTTAAGGTCCCTTCCAACCTAAACCATTCTATGATTCTAAGAAGTGGTCAAACTGCCACACTTCTGACTTTCCTCAGACCTATCCTTAGTAAAGCTGAGATTGTTCCAAGAACAAGAAGTATCTGATATTCAGGTTACTTTCATCTTAACTTTATATCAGACATTAAGGAACATTTTATAGAAATCAAAAACTGCTAAGGTTCATTTCAAAATCACCTTCCAAGCTACATTCTCTGACTGTGTTAGAAGCCACAATTTCAGTGTGGGATTCAGTCAGGCTGATGCTTGGCTTCTATCTCAAGAAGGAAAGACAAGACCACAAAATTCCCCATGAAAATGAGTATCAGTAAATAGTTTTCAGCTGATAGTCAATTGCAACAAAGCCTTTCCACTCCATAATGTCAGAATGCTAAACATTAGTTAAAACATATACAGAGATGTGGTTCCTGCCACTCCAAGGGTGTCAGTAATAAAATCCTCATAAGTACTGGCTCAGAAAGGAAACAATTGTATTGCTTTTGAGATTGACTAGCCACCTACTTGCCTCTCTGCATTGGCTTCACTACCCAAAGGACTTACTACTTTAGTGAAAGTCCTTTAGTGGAGACATAGCAAAGAGGAGACAGCCACAAACAAAATGTTTCCAGGAGGGAGAAAAAATAAATCTTGTGCATAGGACCCGTTCCCAAAAGTGAAGGTGGAAGAGGATGGAGGAGCAACAAACTCTAACACCTCCTGGGAATGAGATGATGTATCATTTATTGTCATATATTCAGGATAAAGGATGTGCCCATGAGGTAGCATTAGTATTGTAGCACAGTCTTGGTGCCAAAGAAAATCTCAACCAGGAATGTTTCTCATTACAGTTTTTGACACAATGAGAATGCAGACAATTTTGGTTGATATTTTAGTGTAGCAAGTGTCACCGAGAATTACATACCCCCAAGAAATTTTCTGATTTTGCCTAAACTATGCTTTCTAAGGCAAAATTCTTCTGACAACTTTCTTTCCCCAAGTGCCACTAATATTCATATTTAATGACTTACGCGTCTCAGTGGTGTTTTCGATTTTCTGACGTCATTTGTCCTTTGTAAATTCAACATTGAAGGTGAATACTTAAAATCATGTCATGTATCTTCTTTTGTCTTTGTTGTGATTCATTTCCTATGCTTTATTACACCACTGCAATGAAGTATTTTCATTTTCTAGCAGCTGCTACTGCATAACATACTTCTGGATCATCTGAGTAGCTTGTAAGGACAATTTACTAATGGGTAGAAGTTTAATTCATATAGTGCCACCCAAGTTCAGATGTCAACCATACAATTCCATACATTTATGCAGGACCACCAAATGACCAAAATCTTTCTTTTTCTCTGATCTCACTCCAGCAAAGATCTCCATCTGTTAAATAAAAATACATCCCTCTTTAAACAAAATGCTCTCTATGTGGAGGATTAAATACAGGTTTCCTGAGTAACATTTCACAATGAAATGCTGGTTCCTTTGTACTTTATTCTCTGTTCCTCAATTCTCAAGGTATCTCTTTGCCCTTCTTGCTCATGAAGGTTTGTTTCTCACCAAAATCCACCTTGTCAAACAAAAGATTTCTCAGAAACACAGTACCTCCGCAGTAGATAGGAACAGACTTGGATTTTCCTTCTGCTTGCCACAAAAGGGTGGGTTCTTGGCTTTATTTTAAGCAAGTCCTGATTTACATGAGCAGAGAAGGAGCATAGACACAGACTCAACGTTCCTCCTAAAGGGTTTCATTCTGAGATGGTGCCAGACGCAATGGAGACATGGAAAGGATAGAGCAACTAAGGCTACGAAATTTTTTTTCTCTTTGTGTATGTGTCTTTTTCTTCCAGTCTGACAGGAGCACCAGTGACTTCCTAACTCTTCTGAAAGGACTTTTGTGAAGTAGCTTGGAGTTTGTTTTCTTATTTCCATCTAGAGCCGTCCCTCTCACTGATAAAGCTGCCTTAAGAACTTGAATAGCACTGAAGAAAATCAGTGCTGCTGTACTAAGCACAGGCATTCACAGCAATTTTAAACGGACATGAGCTGCCATCAAAGCACAGACAGATAATCCAGAGCACAGACATTTCCTAGAAATACTTGCTACAGTTAACATATCTTTAAAAGTTCAAAGAAACACATGAATATCTTTGGCTAACTCTGCTTTAAGAGAAAGATTATGCTAAAGCTGTACTTTATCCCTACTGTTCTTTGTGGTGAAAAATACTGATCTAATGAACTTCCCAAGACAGTGCTACTTCCCAGAGGAGGGCTGAAAAGGACCAGCACAACAAACAGGATAGGAGAACACTGGAAATAAAATCAGTTCTATTTTGGGATACAGCTTGAAGGAGAGATTGAGAACTAAGTGGGAAGAACCAGGAATATTCATTTTCTTCCTCCAAATCTGCATGCACATCAGACAAAATATCAGCATGAATATGTTATTTGCTCCATTAGATCTTGTGTGCATACAAGTCTTGTGTTCACAGGAAACTCTTAAAGCCAAGCTTTAATATTCCAAGTAGTCCTGGGCAGTGATACCACATAAGTCCCCCTGAGCTCCTAACCCTGAAGAAGCAGAAAAAAAATTGGAAGGCATGAAAATCCAACATTTCTGGGCTTTAGACAGATGATGGCAAAACTACCTCACATCCTTGTGGGGATACTGAATTTTGTCAGACTTCAGGTGTGATTATATCCAGCAACACCTCAATCCAAGCAGCCTGTTGAAGTCCTATCTCAGAGCAATCTAATTTTGACCTGCAATGCAAGGAGTGCAGTCAAAGGAACCAGAGGCAAAAGGGAAACAGCATGCTTCACATAGAAGTTTTTCAGGAAGGCTATAGCAACTTATGTCTTAATGAAATTTTAATAATTAAATACACCGAGTGCCAATCCAGTTGTTGTAGAACAGGCCTGTACTTCAAAAAAACCCCAACCCAAAAACCTACCAACCAAAAGTCCTCCAATCTCTTCATTCATGAGTGGAGCTTTTTTAAAATTTCTCATCTAATAGTGATCTATTTCTTCATAGTGTCAGGTTTAACCAGGTGCATCAAGAGGGGCTTTTGGTCTTATTTTTAAATTTCATCTTCCAGGACAAAATTTGGTGCCACCTGGATTTGAAAAGGCAGACAAACAAGGCACGAGCCTAAATTGGCTCTGAACTGGGCACTGTGGTCATACAGCCACAAGTGTTCTTGGATAGGACTAAATCCACCCTGCATCCTTGTGGCTGTACTAGTCTTCTCCATCTGGAAAGAGGAGGAGTAATGGCAGGTGGAACCAGCAGCACCACCACCTTCATACATAGGCTTCAACATGTTCCTCTGTGCAGAGGGTAGACCTTCTAATACCTTACTAACACCTACAGCATCCTATTTAGCTGCTGCCTTGGCCCACCAGAGTAGCTGAGATGTTTGATGGTGTCGCTGTGATGGCTCAAGGGCTGTTCATCATTTACAATTATTAGGGTTATGTCCCCTTCTCATTAATAATAAAGCATGCCGTCTCTGGCCCTTCTGCATCCAGGAAAGGCACTGGCATTTGCAGACCTACACACACACAGGTGTGTGAAGCATTTTCCTCACTTGTTGATCATTTTTTCGTGATTTTTTAGGAATCACACCCAGAATGTGTTGCTGTCTTGGCCATCACTGCTTGTCACATTTCTGTAACAATCACTGCTTTCAGAAGCCAGTTCAGGCTCTTTAATCATCACTTCCCTCCAAGCTGTCCATCAGAAGGTGGTCGCCAAGCAACAGCACCAACAGACAGGGCCGTGGGTGGCTGGTGAGGAGGAGAAGGAAGAGGAGTATGAAGCACACCAGGGTTTGCAGGGAGGAGAAAAGAACTCATGTTCTCATAGGAGAGGAATGCACAGGAGCTGCTGAATCTACCTGATGGAATACAAGCCTGCAGGATGAAAATTTTGGTGACTACAGGATGCAGTGCTTTGGTGGAGGAAGAGAAGATGGCAGGACCCTGTCTCATGGCACAGCTAGGTTCCTTGCTCCAGCTCCCTCCATCACAGGTGGAATGGCAGGACCCTGTCGTCCTGCAGAGGTCACAGACATAGGCACAGCTTCTGGTTAGAGACAGATGGAATTAACCACTTTCATTCCATTTACAGTTTTAAAAGGAGTTGTTTGGGAGTGTATGAGGAGTTTCTGAATTAAAAAAAAAAGAAAGACCAAATGTCAGCATACAAAAGCTGAAAACAAAATGGAAGGCAGCAGTGACTTGAGGCTTTTCCATCCAAATGATGAGTGGAGAATGTTTTGTTTGTTTTGCTTCATTCTGTTTTGCAGGAGATAGACAGTTAAATTTCTCATTTAAACAAACAGAAAAGGAGCAACTTCTGCATGTGCCCATAGACTGAAGGACCACATCTCTGGATTATGATAATCTCAGTAGTTCACTCTTCTACAGAGATCCTAGATCACTGAATCCAGGGTAAGCCTGGATCTATATCCTTCCTTTCTCTAGCCCAGGCTCTGGGGCAGTGTGGAAACACATGCACAAATGAAGTGGAGGAGACATCATGGTGCAACTGCCTGGTGAATACTGTCTCAGGGAATCAATATACTGAAAACTCCTCTGACTACTGACATTTCACCACAGACCTATGCATTTTGCTATTAAGTTTAATGCATATGTATACATACAATATATATATTTATGTTATATATAATAAATATAATATATTTACCTGTTTACTAACAGAAAAATATTTATTAGCTTTCATGCAAGACCAAACTTTGGTTTGCAGATAACCATTCCTAAAATTCATTTTTGTCTCTAGAAAAGTTGGGTTTTTTTCATGGAAACCTAAACTACAACTCAAGAGAAAGTGAATTAATTTTCCATATCATATTCTTGGGCATATAGACCTTGATGTTCAACTTAAATATGCTTTTTAACAAAAAAAAAAATATTTACTTAGACATAGAAATGTCTTTAAAAATAAGGTCTTCAAATATTCAGTTGAATATTCAGTGGAATTCACTTCTCCTAGGTCTGTTTTCAGAGAATATTCATTGAATTCCATATTCAACATTCTTTTCAAAGGCAGGGAACATCAAGCTGTTTCTAAAAGGTTATACTGACCCAGTCACATACAAGAAAAGGGAGCATATGAGCTCTTTTCTCTGCTGAAAATACACTTTGGATTTAAAATAAGGTTTTTCCATTCAAACTCTATTCCAAATTATTAGAATTTCCCACTGATTTCTGAATTTATTTGTTGCTTCAAACCACCAAAGAAGTGCACCTGAGAAATCACATATTGAGCAGGGACAATTTATGAAGAGAAAAACAAGCCTACATTTGTTATATAAAATATTTCTCTTGAATTATTTTCTTGACCTTAAATACACTGGGGGAGGTGAGAATGAGGGAGGTAGAGAAACACTTGGGCAAAGACAAGGGATGTCTCTCTTGGGTTACCTAAACAGCCTGAGGTTTTCTAACAAATCCTTCACTTCCTCCTGAAGGCCTCCATAAAAATGGTATGCAAGAGCTCATGGCACTATTCTCCTTCCAGCAAAGGTGATATAAAACCCAATACAAATGTACTACAAGTTCTATGGAATTTTTGTCAGCCCATACAGGGCAAGAGCATCTTCCTTACCTTTCTGCTTCTGCATTGGGGAATACAATACTATGAGAGGGGAAAAAAGATTATTATTTTATTATTTTATCTTACTCTATTAATTAATTATTCTATTAACCTCTCCAGGTGTGAAGGTGGGTGATGTCTGCAGTGACCATGTAATTGGCTGCCTCTTTGTGGTCTCCTCATGCTGCCCTGAGTTTTCCCAGCTATACTTCTCAGTAACAAAGTACAAGTCAATCCCTTCATCCTGCCCAAGCCATATAAGCTTTGCCTCCTCTGGGCTGTCTCTGAGCTTTCACCCCAGGAAAAGAAAAATCACAAGGCCTGTAACTCCCTTCACCTTCCTGTCCCCACAGAAGCCAGTCTGCTCCTAAGCTCAGCACAAGGGGGCAGCACTGGAGATCCTGCCCCAACATGGATAGGGATACTTGACATTGCTACTCCTCCATAGTAGCAGAAATAATTCCCACTTCCCACTTTCTTCTTCCCCACTCTTAATTCTTCATCTCTTCTCAACCTCCTCCCCACTTATGTCAGGGAGACCTCAGTGCAGGGTGCCCTGAGCATGTCCCTGGCACAGCAGCACATGAGGCAGAAGTTTGGAGGCAGCTTTGAGTCCCAGTGTGCTATCGCAGGAGAACATCACTATTTAGGGATGCAAAGTTGAGGTTAACTTAAGATCTGGGAGACCCTCTAAAAGAAAGGAATTACATTTCAGAGCATATCCTAAAACACCCTTTTCCTTCTCAAAGTATTTTCCTTCTATGTTCCTCAAGGAGAAAAAGTGTGGTACCTAGCAAAAGTGTTATTATGTTACCAGCACTGTGAATTAGGGATTAAGGGCTCTTGTGTTAACTGCTGTTTCGTTTAAAAGACAGCCAAAAAAATTGCAAGTGGAACAAAAATCATTTACTGCATCAACTTTCATAAGCATTTAAAATTCAAAAATGATTAGTCCATCACCCAATGCTGCCATTTGAGTTGGAATTAAGGCCTATTTTCATTTAACATCAAAATGTCAATTAGAGCTGCGGGACTCATTGATTTTTTTTGTTTGCTGGCTAGATATGAAAAGAAGGAGAGAAAATAAGAGCCTTGTGTCAGGTCCCTTTTGAAAACTTAGATATAACTTTGGTTCTGGATGAACTGGATCCAGCACAGATAGATCTTATGATAATATCAGTGTCTCACATGTAAGCAAATGGAATTTGAGGTGCTCAGCCATTCCCAGGCCTGGGCATTAGGCAGGATACAGGATCCACAGGACACCCCTGCCCTGTAAAAAAGCAGTTGGAAATTAGACCGTCTCAAATGTCACTAGATGCTTCCATGCAGGACAATTAATCAAGGATTTTGTGTCACTGAGTCATTTTAAAATACAGAATAAAAGAATTGGAAGTCCAAACATTGCTGCTGTGAAACAAAGCAATGAAAAAGATGTTAAATTTAAACTTTCATGAGTTTGGTTTGTTTGGGGCTGTTGCTGAGGAGCCTTGGGATCAGAAAGAAATCAGCGTGAAGCTGTGAAATTCTCTGGCCAAGTTAGAACAGCATTTTCTTTGGGGAAGAGGTCTTTGATGGGGCAATTTCACTTGCCTCACTGGAACCCTGTGCATGAGCATTTTATTCAGTCTGGCGTATTAAGAAAGGCCCAGGGGATGCAAGATTGTCCAAGGCCAATCCTAGTCTTGCAGCCCTTCATGCACAGAGCCGTATCATAGCAGGATAGGTCAGAATAGTCTCTGACCTCTCCAGAATGAGTTGAGCACTTTTGACCTCTTCACTTTCCCCTCTGGACAGACCTCATCATGATTGTCAGGTCAGAGAAATACAAAAGTCTTATTTGAAGTCAAGAGGAAAGGGAGAAAAGCCTTTTCTATTATAAAGTACAGAATTAAGAAGATTGAGAACTATAACCCTATTGTTTTGTACAGTTTATAGCCTCTTGATATTGTGTGAAAGCCAGTTGCAATTGTCATAGCTCTTTCATTATTCTCTTTAATCTTCCCGTAGTGATAAGATTTGCATATCCCATTTGTCCACCCAGGTGGAAGCTCCTCTCCATTTCCAAAACTCTTTCCCAGAGACAAGATTAATACAACAGACCCTTCTATTCCTCCTCGATTTTCTTCCATCCACTGCTTTTTCCTAGTGTACAGATACTGCTTTAACAATTTCCCATGCATCCTACTTCATATTCTGTGTAAGAAAAACTACATTTCAGCCAGTCAAGAAACAGATCTAGATATGTCTTGCAACACAGATGAAATTGACTCATTTATCCCAAATCATACACAAACACACAGAGAAAAAAAAAAAACAACCAAAAACAAAACCAGCACGGCTTTCTAGTTAAAGAAATAAAGTCCTACTTTAAATTGCAGGAAATTTTTCTGGGGTTTTCTGAAGACTTGTTTATGTAAAAAGCTTCACAACTACAATGGATGTAGCAAATTTTGTGATGTACATAGTAGCCAATCTAGTTCAGAAGATCAAAATTTGAGACACAGGACACTTTCACCAATACTTTGATTTTTTTTCTGTCTTAAATCCCAATTTTTGTTTCCTCTATTTTTACTTAGCTATTCCTAAATATATTCTCATTAGCTCTTGCAAGAGATTAGCCCAAAATAGTCTCAGCATCTGGTGTATTATACTGCTAATACTATTATATATTGTTGTAATATGCAAGCAAAACACACTACTGAAGTATCTTAATGCAAGCATCCTTCTCAGCTGAATCTTCTTCAGGAGCTGTTTCCTTCACCCTAAGAACCAATCTAAATGCAAAGCAACTGACAGTGGGTGTCATTCCTCACCATGGGTCTCACCATGCAGCTGGCTCTGGGCTCCATAGTTAGATTAATTTCTCTAAATTCCTCCTTTAGAATAATGCACTTGCCCTGGGAGGAGCAACAAGCGCAGAGTTAACATGATGTGATGTTGGTCACTCACAGGATGATCCTGGCAGGTTCTTTGTCCACCTCTTTGGAGCCACAGTTCTGCCAGCAAGGGAAGAACAACAAGTACCAACTACGGCCAGTTGCATGAACACAGCATCTGAGCAAAGAAGCCTCCAAAGGAGAAGATGTGAAAAGTAACATTCTGATTTCGATCCTCCCTTCCGGTCTGAACAGAGGAACACTGGCAATTCAAGATACTTTTGCCTTGGCTTTACTGTCTTGCTTGTAAAAGGGAATACATTTGTTATCATCTGCATGGAATTGTGTTCATCAAAAGCAAAAATCTGATTCAAATCCAAGCTCTTGGGAGCCTGACTCCTAGAAATTCACAGTTCACTTTCCACAATCTGTCTTACAAGCGGATACAGAGAGAACAGTACTCGCTTGATTTAGCAAACCAGAGGCTGAAAGGGAATATGATCACTGCCTGTAAAATAAATCCAGGGGGCATAAGTGCCAGGGAGGGAAAATAACTTTTAATTAAAAGGCATATGCACATAATAAAATAAATAAATAAATTGTCCAGCAGAATATAAATCAAAAAGAAATTTCCAAAAATCAGAAGATGAAAGACTGGAACTGCTATAGTAAAGAGAAGAAGGCAATAGGAGGGTGGGCTGAAAGAAATCCAACTGGTTTTAAGATGCTGTTTGATCAATTTATGGCTGAAGGATGCAGTATCTGCTGTAGCCCTTGACCCTCTTATTTACAAAGCAGATTTGAATCCTTCAGATGAAAATTCAACAGGTTATAGTGCATTGGAAACACAGGTGTTTTGTTATTCTGCTTTACTTGTGCTCCGTTTGCTCTGTCAATAACATCAAATAAAATCTTTCAAGTAACACCTAATGTAAAATCTCATTTTGCCTAAAAGCTCTCCCATCAGAGACCTATCTTCCCCTGGTGTGTCATGTAATCACCTGACAACAGCAATGTCGACCTTGCAGGCTTCATCCTGCACTGGACCCATCACTTGTATTGATTTTCTGCTGTGGATGGAATATAAAACCTGTCTGCCTATGGTTGTTTTGCATCTGCTCCAGACTCTATCTCCAGCAGTCTGTTGAGGATCTTCAGTTGTGGAGGACCTGGGAGAAGATCAGCTGAGTCTTTCCAGCCATATAAATCAAAGAAGTTTGATCTGGTTGTTTAAAGGCATAGTGGCTACTTAAAAGCCAATCCAGCAGCGTACACAGTCAAATTCCTTGACAGATTTGGAGATGTACACCAGCCCAGGAGGGCATTCTGTCTGGAGCAAGGCAATAGTATACTGCTTCATTTAGTAAATATGAAACTCATCCTTGCTTTTCTTCATGGCACTGCATGTAGCACTTTTTTGCATAAGTGCACAAGCTATACTGTGAATGCTCACACTCTTATCTTCTGCCTTCCTCCAATATTTTTGCTGTTTCTCTGGGAACAAGTTCAAAGGAAGAAGTAAGACACTTCACTCTAAGTCAGCCTTGGTTTCTTGTAAGGTTTGATAATCACCTGTATCCCAAATGCTCCAAGATACATGCTTCTCTCAATTAAATGGAGTCTGTCTTTTAGCTTCACACACAAATCCCTGCTAGCAACTTTCTCCTAGTCTACAGCAGAGCTGTGGGGACTCCCATCTACAGTGTTTGGACACACTACATCAGGAAGCATGTTTGTTATCTCTGCAAGCCAGGAAATCTGCCAATTTCCACACCACTGATGATATTTCTCAGTGGTGCAAAAAGGCAGGAGATCCCACTTGTGTATCTTGTAGCAGAGATTTTGATTTTATCTCATTGGATCTTTTATTCCAGTTTTTACAGAAACCAAGTAGAAAGACTCAGAATGTATCAGTGCAGGTAAATTAAGAGATACCAGGGCACATCCACAGACTCAGAGTCATATTCTTATCATGCTGTCAAAATTGTTCTAGGCAGGGTGCTGGCATGGCCCAATTAACACCTTCCTGGATCATTCCCAGACAGTCTGGGACTAAGCACCAGCCAAAGACCATTTCCAGCACCAATTTAGCTGCAGTCACTCTTCTCTGTTTGCAGACTGAAAGAGCTCAGGATTGTGGAGATGATGCTAGATGTCCTTGTGTGGCCTCACTCACCTCCAGTGGAGTCAACTGAAAGCCTGAGGCCCACCGGTATTATAATAACAACACTGGATTTGTCCTCATCAGTCACTCAGTCCAGGCTGCCTACACATGTGCTCTCTTTTGGGGAGCTGCTGCTGACTCCACTGGTGAAAAAGACAAGGGACACGAGAGGGATTAGTGCAAAAGCATGACCCTATGGATAAGAGTTGGGCACAACTCCAAAGGTCTGGGTACATATACTGTGCTGGCCAGCAAGTTGGCCAGGGAGTACCTAAGGTCATTGATGAGCCAAAGTAATTTCTGATGTAATACAATTTATGTTGGTGGAGTTATACCTGAATGACTTGGACTACTTCGCTGTGGATAAGCATACATTGAGTTCAATGTCAGAGAAGAATGCCACCAGGTTAGATAGTGCATACACCCAATGTGAAATCACAGCCAAGCCTGAAAAAGCTACAAACTCTAATGACAACCCCTTACAGAAACCAGTAGTCCTTCCAGGGGGACCTTCTCCTCTATCAGAAGCATTGTAATATATCTAAACTGCTATCAAAATAAGGATACAGGGAACCACACTTGATGGTGGTAGAATCAGATACATTGAAACAGAAAAACTTGATGGTGACAGTGCTTTAGTTTTACAGCTTTTCCATCTAAAGGTATCCCAAATATTTAGAGTTTTGATATTTTCCTGCACTCACACAGATGCTGGAATCTATGATCATCATCATAGTGCCCCTGTGTCTCAGTGAAAGGCAAAAGCTGTTTATCAGCAGCGCTTATAGAGCACAGAAGAATGAAAATGTGGTTGGTGAGTGGTATCTCCCTGCCAGGGGCAGGGAAACACAGGCAGGGGCCTGGCAGCTACTACTGTTGGGGTGCTGCCAGGGTACCCAGGTTACACAGCATCCCTCACATACAGCCTTATGTGATTCTCAGCCAGCACCATGCAGGCAGAATTGCAATATACTGTACCCTAAAGGAAGGATTTCACCCCAAACCTCTCCCAGTCCTGGGTCCTTCACAGAGGAGCAGCCAAAACCTCCATGTAGAGACACTGAGTTTGTGTCACTTAGGGATCTCAACTGAATACAGAGCACTCCATCAGGAAAGCTTGGACAAGGCTGTTATGCATTCCAGTCCTCCTGGGCTCTAACTTCATTTTGCAAGGTGAAGAGGATGCAATCACAGCATTCCCAGAGCTCCCATCAGCATGGTGTGAGCACAGTCTCCCTGTATGCCATGCTACCTGCAGCCCTTTGGGAAGGACAGCTGGAAATCATTTCCCCACAGCTCCCTGACAACATTTGTACCCCAAGACACGTAGAAAGTAAATAATTCTCTCATATTAGCAGTGCACAACACTACAGTGGGTGGAAACATAAATATAATACCTAAGCACATCTAATAAAAAACTTATATAATAATGTGTGTCTTGACAAATGTACGGATTGAACATAATTGCAGTGACAGAGCAGGAAAGCTGCTGGATGATTTTTTTTTATATATATATCAGAAGCTTTATCTCAGCAAATGGGTCACTTTAAACCAGTGTCAGCCTCCATTCAATTTGTATGAAGAGACCAGAACTCCTACAAGGCAGCTTCTGTATGCACAACTACGTAAGAGACAGGCTACCTCAGTTGTGAAGAAAGGGAAAAGTCCTTCAAAATGGAGATGACAAGTATCCCTCTGTCAATTAATTGATTAAAAAGCTCCTGATGAGACCATAAAACCATGTCCCAATTAACTGAGGCTGAACCCCACAGTGAGGTGCTTATGACATCCGCTGTAATTCTAAATCGGGTGGCTGTGATATACCTCAATGCAATCTCTACCAAAAGGAATTCATAATGATTAGACCATTATTTCAAAATGTTACTAAGCTCCTAGCACTAAAAGCTGAAAGGGAGGCCAAGGATTTCTGCCAAGCAGCCAGAAACCTATTGGCATTACAGCTCAGACACCTTAGAGAAGGTCCTGAGTCCCCCTTCTCCTGGGAAGCTGTGTGGGTAACGACCGTGTCATACCAGCATCCTGTTCCCTTATTAGCATTCTGCTTGCTATCTCTTAAGAGGCAAAGTAAGAGAAGTTGGAGCATTTAGACAGACAGATCCCCCCACTAATGCCAGCCCAGGAGCAGAGCAGACAGAAAGCACACCAGGCAATTCACTCTGCCTTCCCCAGGCCTCAGCCCCCTGGTTCCAGGTTACTTCTGCAGCAGAGGCTGCAGGGACACAAGGCTCAAGTGAACTCGGTAACTTTGATACCACAGATATTGCTCCAGCCTAGAAGCCCAACAACTTACTTCTCTGCCCAGTTTTGTTCTGCTTGGCTCACATCTGGGCCGTTCTGCTGCCATGGATGAGAAGGGTCAAGGTTACAGGAAAGAGACAAGTGTTCTCATTTTTACACCTTGGTGAAAAAAGCAGCTTTATCTCCTGCACAGAAGCACCTTGGAGATGTAGTCTGGAAACCCTTGAGCATCTCCCCATCATCAGGGTCTGGGGATGAGCCCTTGGACTGACGTGGGCTTCCAGCACTGGGAGGAGGAGGAGCAGCACCAGAGGGGCTTTCCCAGGCCTTGCAGGCAGCTCCGGGCGGGGGTTACCCGCGGGGGATAGGCAAAGTGTGAATGAAGATGGTTTTCCCTCTATGTTCCCTGACCCAGGCAGTGGCAGTGATTTATCCCTCTTTGCCCCCAAGTGTAAGGAAGAAGGGAGCTCTGCTCCAGTTTATCCTTCTGCTGCAGGGTGAAGGAGAAGGAGGTTGGAGGGGGCTGTCTCAGCGGGAGGGCAGCGGAAAGTTTTTTTACTCCAGAAGAATGGCCCTTTTGAGCCACTTCTGCCCCACTGCACACTGCTAAGCGAAGTCCCCGGCGCCCGGAGGCGCAAAATTCTCCCCCCACAAAGAAGAAAAACCCAGCACCCTTTCTCCT
>VZTY01006131.1:110329-133110 GCA_013400935.1 Turnix velox
GACGACGACGCCGCTCGGAGCCTCCCGGCCACTTTCTCGGGCTCCCTCGTCATTCGCCGGGTCTCCCAGCCGCTGAATTTCGTCCCCGCGGAAGGCGAAGCGAAGGTGGCTTGAAGCCCGGCGTCCTCCGCTTTCATCCCGGCCCCTTGCCCTCTCTCATCTCCCTTCTCCCCCGGAAACTTCCTGTTCTCCTCTTCTCCTCTATCGGTCCTCAAATCCATTAATAATCCCTGCTGCGGATGCTGCTGCTGCGGCTTCACCCGGGAATGGCAGGATCTGCAAGTTATTTCTGCACCGGTAAAGCCAAAAGTGAAGAGTAAAAGCCATGTCCAGTACAGGAGAGCAACGTGCCAGGCTGGGTACCAGCCAGCAACTTTTTCCATCGCTGCTGACTGCTGATGAGTGCGAGGGAGAAGGAGCAGGAAGGAGAGACCGGGAGCGAGAGCGCAGGCTGCTGCCGATTTACCCGCCGCGGGGTAAACACACACACAACTCCATAAAGTTTCAGACTCTGCTGTATTAGATGCAGCCGGAGGGGTAGGGAAGATTGCTTTCTTTCCCCCTCTTTTTATTTTCCTTGGTTTCTTTTCCTTCTTTTGCGCTTCCTCCTTTTTTTCCTTTTTTTTTTTCCTCTCTTTTTTCTTTTTTTTTTTTCCTCCCTTCAAGATTGGCGTTGATGATCAAGCTCTTGATGGAAGGCAAAGCAACAACCACACGGGGGAGGAGCTGAATGAAAATCAGAGAGAGAGAGGAGCAAATCCTGGCTGGTGGTTTCCCTCGGCTGCCTCTGTCGAAGTCCCCGCTCTCTCTGCTCCCTCTCACTCCGCCGCTCCTGTATCACCCTCCTCCCGCAGCCGCCCCGCGTCTGTTTCCTGAGTAACTGGTTACTCACTTCCCCCCACTCTCTCTCACACACATGCTCCAAGGACTTACCCCAACTTTTAAACTCATGCCACCTGATTCCTTCCTCCCCTGAGCTTCCCAGCATCTCAAATCCCTAAATCCTCCTTCCCAATGTAATAAAAGCACCACTGTCCTTTAGCTGTAAGCACCTGTGCAAAGCGAAGGAGCAATATATGCATGCATGTATGTATTTCCAGGGGAAATATTTTATTTCTTTTAAGTGACCTTAAATGTCTGAGCAGTCTCTGAAATGTCCCTTTCTTTTTCTCCTGCTCTGACTGATGTAAATGCACTGGAGTTTCTGGGAACAGGCACTGGGGCTTGATTTCACAGAGGGAAATTTCACGTTTCTGCCCTATTTCTCCATTCTCCTCTCTGCCTTTGCTTGGCTGTGCAGTCATTTAGAGTAGCTGCCCATGCTTAGATAAATCACTCAGGCATGGCAGAGAAGTAGTCATGTAAATGCTGATGGAGACAGGGACAAGCTTTGGAAATTAAGTGACAGCAGTTGGTGGTGGGAGGAGGGGAGAGATTCCCCGTCACTAGTTTATCAGCAGGTAAAAAACCCCTTCCTGATCTCTCTTGTGTTTTCAGGACCAGCAATTTCTCCTCCAGGAGCTGTGCTGCTGTCTTGCTAGGAACCTAGATCTCTTCCCTATAGAGCAGTTACCGAGTTCTCCACAAACGCAGGTTGCAGAGGTTGGTCTCTGCCTGCCATGGGAGCTGCTGGTCCCTTACTGCAGGCAGCACTGTTGGTGACTGCTCAAGTGACAGGGCAGGGGTTCAAGCTTCAACAGGCATTTGCAAATGTCCACGACTTTTAAAACTAGAAAGGTTCTTCCACTGGAATTTTATTCAACCCCTACCTACCCTTCTGATCATTCCCATTTGATTTCCAGGGAAGCTTGTTTTTCAGTTAATGTTTTTAATGTTTCCTTCCTGACATGGAAGACTTTATTGCAATTTCTGGCAGAGCATTTCAGAAAGAGATTTGCAGATTTGTTCCACATTCTTCTAGAGATTTCACTCAAATGCTCACTGGTGACAAGTCTTGGCATATTAGCACAAGACCATAGGCAAAGGGAGACTCACGGTAATTGAGGCTGGGCATAACTTCGTGCTGCTTACAACAATAATGGATTGTCTGCAATGCAACCACCAGACCTTAGCTAAGTCTACTGTAAACCAATTAGCAGCATACCTGTTTCCATATCTTCCAGCTAAACTGTTACTATTAGTTACAGCCTGATGGTAGTAATAATTAACAATTCATACTTAAACAACTCCTTTCCTTTACTAAGCTCAAAGTTCTCACAAAGGCCAGAGAATTTTTCTCTTCTTGTAAATATGGGAGGAATTGAGTCGTGTAGCAATCAGCAGAGCAGTAAAGATTTGAGATGGAGCTACTTTATTATCAACCCAATCCTTTGCCCTCTAAAATGATACATTGGCCAGAAGGACCTGCCCCACTGGATGAGCTAAAGAGTGACACCTTTCTATGACAAGTCTCTTATAGAGGCTATAATCTAAAGGGATACAATTCCGAGATGAGTAGGAGAGATATTAAAAAAAAAACTTGGAAGAAGGAAATTAATAAGAAACTAGAGGAAATCTCTCCTGGGATTGTAACAGAGATCTACATGCCAAGGAGGGACTAAGGCTAATGAGAGAAAAAACCTAGCTGTCTCATTTAGGGAGATGATTATCTCTGGATTGTGATGAGTGACCGGTCAGTGATACAGCTGTGCCTAGGAAAGCACACTTTATACACCATTAGTATACTACACCTGCAGAGCACTTCAGCACACAAGCCAACCATGGAGAGAGGATAAGAGAGAATGTGAGAATTCAGTAACCTCAGCTGCTTTTCCCACCATTCCCCTTGTTTTGGGTGGATATAAGATAGCAATGTGCAGTATGAACTTTTCCCTGATCCCTTTTTCTGGGAATCATCAGTTTTGGAGATTCCAGCAGCAGAAATTGCACCTGACTCCGTATATTTAATAGCTATGGACAAACCTTTTTTCCCTAAATTTTTTACTCCTTATTTATGCTCTTGGTGTCTGAGGCATTCTGTGGTAGTCAATTTTACAATCTTATCATGTGTGTTTTTGAATGCTCATGGTCTACACTTCTGAGAGAAACATCTTAAATCACCATAATCTAATCGTGTTGCCAGCCATCTTTCTGCCACAGATGATGTGATGATTGAGCCATCAGAGATACAAAGTCAGAGTCTTTGACACAGAAAAAGTAATCCACAGTTAGTAAGGAATAGCATTCTGAGTTGGGAGTTACAATAAGCCACTGTGCTGTCACTGGAGAGGAACTGAATTCATCTACTCAACCCAAAAGAAGCACTGGTGTGTAGTGACCAGTCTCCGTGTCTCAAAGAAAGGAAATCTGTGCTCCTTGGGTATCCTGACTGGGTTATATCTGATCCAAAGTTTTGGTAGCTCACACTATACCCTATATCCAGCTATAACCCCTGATGGAAGTGTGTTTTTCAGCAGAGCTGCTACATTGTCTGATTGGAAAGTGCTCTTCTGTTTCACACAGCCAATATCACTCCAAGAGACAGCAGAGAAGCAAGCCCTGGGAGCTGTGAAACAGGAGACAGTTTTTAGCACTGTAAGAGATGATGCCATGAGAACTAAGGAAAAATACAGGTCTCAGCTGGCCTCTTCAGCCTCTGCCTTTATGAGGATAAGCAGAGGCAGGGTAGCAGGGGATGTTCTTCTTTGCCAAGGAGTAACTACTTCCAAGGCAGAGATCTGCACAGACATGAGATAATTTGAGGAAGTTCTCATTTCTGGGGTCCAGAAGCATAAGCAGCAATATAACAAAGGGAGTAAATACTATTTCTGGGAAGCTGTAGTAGAGAAGCATCTTCCTAAGGATTTAGATAGCCTTGAGCAGAGCAGCAGGAACAGAAGGATACATGTCAAAGTACACAAATCTTCACTTGGGACCAGGCAGGTTCAAAGACAGGTGGAAATATAGGCTTGGTCAAGGACATAAATCCTTACAGCAATGATTTAAATAATTCTACAGGAATCCTTTCTACTTGTGAAAACATGATCCAAAGATGCCTCCTGGCTCCATGAAATTCCTGTCTGCAGGAACACGGTAGACAATGGAGTCTGCATAATGACCTGAGGGGCTATGCCAACATTGCCTGCCCTCTGATGGAGTAGAAAGGGAGAAAGAAAAATGACAGAGAAAGAAGCAAAATTGTGTGGGCTCAAACATCTGGATTTTCTTTATAGGACAGAGGCATAACATAGCTGGGTCTGTCTTTCACTCAAATGTCTTTTAGGCTAAGCAGTCTAATCTTTCCCTAGTAAGTATTTGTATAATTAGGATTTTGTGAATCTACACTCATTTAAAATCATCAGTTTCTCTGTAAAGACTGGGTAATGAAGGGAGCCCAAGAAGAACACTGCTCCATTGATTCCTATCAAGCCACGGTGTGTAATGAATACTATAGTATGACATTACATGCAATTCCTCCAAAAGAAATCTCTGTTTTAAAAAAATAAGAAGTACAGATCAGGACACAACGGGAAAAAGAAATTATGACTTGCAACATTAAATATCAGAAATTTTTTTTCTACGTAGCTTCTGGATACTTCATTCTTAAAGTAAATCAGAGATGAATTATATCCATCAAAAAATCTTATTTCTCTGAACAAATTGAAATTGTTTACTTATTTGGCTTTTGTAGTAATATTTAGATAATTGTTACACATGTATTACCAGAAGTAAATCCTGGGACCACATGTAGGGACAATGCATGTGGCACATCAAAATTATTCGAAAAAAAATCCAGAACCAAAGTAAACTCTGTATGTTCTTTCCACTGAGTTTCACTTCCCTCAGTCTGATTATTTTTAGAAAGGCGACTGGACTATTTTTTAACACTAATAATTCCTCTCAATTAATTAACATGAAAGCACTCCTTTGTTATTCCAGTCAATCGAGCCTCAAACCAGTGCCATCCCAAAATTAAGCTGCTGCAGCTTTTAACAGGGGCTTCCATTCATCTGTAAATGTGATGTGATTTTGCTTTAGTTGCCATAAATATTAACAGCAAGGGCTTTTTGTTCTTTTACTCCCTCTTGCTGCAGCCTGTTGCAAAAACTGAGGTTTAAAGTAATCTCAAATCAGGAAGTGCAAGACTTTGCCACTTCATAATTTCAAGAGCCATTTTGCTTTGCTAAATCCTCAGATGGAGATTTCAGATAGCAGTTTATCTGGCGAGGAGAGCTGGGTGGCAAGGAGATTTGATCAGTGTGGTTCCTCAGTACAGGAGGGTACTCAGCTCCCACCCTTGGTGCCAGCTTTCCTTAAAGCAATGTTTACAGTAGTTTCTAGTGATGCTTATCAGCCAGCAGCTCTCTCTGGAGTTTCTGGATTTCTCTGGATTTTTCTGGTTCTTTCTTTCCTGAGAAACTTCTCAGGTATGCTCTTCTGTTTCACTTCCCTTTCTGGATCCAAAGGGTTTTCCCACCATCCCACCTCAGATTTCAAACCTCATACCATGGCACAGACTCTACTTTACACTTTGGGTCCAGAACTCTTTCCTGCTCTTACAGCTGTGGACACTTCCTGGGTCAGCTTTGCACAGTGGTTCCAGTGATAAACCAAGAATGGATTTGCTATGGGAGGAAGGGAGCGTGTGACCTTCCCAAATAAACTTGTATTCCAAGTTGTGTGCTGAAATAATACTCAACAGGCTGCACGACGTCCATAGTGATGTTGAATCCAATTCTCTTTGCCAGCATACCTGTAGATCCTGGGATTTAATCTCATTTATTCTCTAGTGACATCTGCTCCTCCTTGATGGCATTGCATTTCCCTGCTACAGTGATCCTCTCCCCTTGTGATGTGGAGATACAAACTCATGGCCACTCTGCACTCCTGAATAAGAGACTACCAATGGATTTAGGAGCTGGAAACACCCTAGGCCACAGAAGACAATCAATGAGAAAATCTTCTGCTTGAAATTCCCAGCTGGCATTCTCTCTTGATCAGCTTCTGCAGCCTAAGAAACCTGGAAAGCTGCCCTGAAAAGCTGGTCTTAGATTCTGCTGGATTTTGTAGTTTAGTTGACTATAGAGTTGCAAAGACAGCTCTTACCCCAGGACAGCACAGGCTCAGCCAGTGCTCTCATCTTGCAGTAGAGGAAAAAATCTGAGCTGGAGTTTACAGCTGGAATGAGCTTTATTAAAACAACTTTGAAACTAGTAAACATTGGTGGAAGGAGGAAGCCTGAGGTGCATCTTGCAGTCAAGTCATTCACCACCACCAATATGAATAATAACCACAACGATGACCCAGCAATTGTCACATTTCATCCTGACTGTTTTAAAGCAACCCCATAATACCCAGAAGGTTTTTGCCATCAATAACTGAAATGTACACTGTGGACATTTCCAACCACATGAAAGGCAAGAATGTAAGCAGGAAAAATGAAAATGGCTTTAGCAAAAGCAAATAACACTTGACCAACCTGATTGTATCCTGTTGCTAAATAGCTGACTGTTGGAACCCTGGCTCCTACTGCAGTCTCATGGTAAACTGAGGAAGCCTGGGCAGGTCAAAGCAATGGACAGAGGTTTGAAAGTTGACTGGGATGTTAGTCTAAAAGGTCAACAATCAACTGACTAGAAAAGGTCTGGGTATTGGTCTGGGGATCAAGAAGCCATCAATGGTCTCTGCAAATAAGGCAAGTTGCATGTTGATCTGTCTTTGGAAAAGCATCACCAGGAGATGAAAAGAAGAGAAGGCTCAGATGGGACCTTCTTGTAACATCAATACCTGAAGGGGTCCTACAGAAAGGCTGGGGTGGGACCTTTTAATAGGGTATGTGATGTCAGGACTAGGAGTAACGGATGCAGATTAGAGGAGAGGAGATTGAGGCTGGAGATAAGAAAGAAATTCCCTATGGTGGGGGTGGTGAGACACTGGAACAGATTGCCCAGAGAGGTTGTGGATACCCCCTCTCTGGAGATGTTTAGGGCCAGGCTGGATGAGGCACTGAGCAACTTGGTCTAGTGGGAGGTGTCCCTGCCCATGGTAGGGGGGTTGAACTAGATGGGCTTTAAGGTCCCTTCCAACCCAAACCATTCTCTGATTCTCTGAAGTTGTGTTTCTAGTGTGGGCCCCCAGTTCAAGTGGTGTTCAAGCAGGACAAGTGGAGAGCTACCAAGGTGAACAGCACAAAGCCTGCAAGGAGATGGTTGAGAGCTGGACTTGTTTAACCTGGAGAAGTGGAGACCAAAGGGGCAATCAAATATCAGCCTACATCTACTTGAGAGGGGGTTGCAAAAATTAAGAAGCCAAACTCTCCCTTTTGTAGCAGATGCTACAGATTGATGCTTTCAGAATGGAAATTTGGAAAAGCTCACACAGGAAGAGACTGTGATTCCAGTACTTTACATTGTTCAGTCTCCCTCAGGAAGAAAAATATTTGCCCAACTGGATCTAGTAGTGATGGCAGTCTGGCTTCAACTGGGAAGTTGGTCTCTCCTAACCAACATTTCTTTGAATATGTGAATCTACAAGAGGTGAAAAGTTCAAGAACACCTATCCACCGCTAAAGATGGGAATAAATCCCATCTCTCCCCAGGCTGAAACCATTAATCTGTTCCAATGACAAATAGTTGTTGGGTTCAACATCAGTTTAGATACCACCCATAGTGGAATTTAGATTTCTGCAAAGTCCAATTCTCCTTTCATTAGAAGTCTGTATCTCAAGAAATAGTTTAACAAAACTTTTAGACAATTTAATCCTCTTTTGTCTCATCCCATCTACTCTAGGTATTGTTGCCAAACCATTGCAGAGTCTCACAGGACTCCCAGCATTTGTTGAACTGGAGTTCTAGTTCTAAAATAATGGTGGTAGTATCCATTGTCAGGGTCAGTAGCACTATAGCATGAAAAATTTTGGCTTTACCTTATTCTCTGCTGTTCCCTCGAGCATGTTCTATAACTGGCTGTCATCATATTCCTTTCCTTCTTTTCCTTGGGTGAAGATGCAAATGTTCCTTTTCACAAGGAAATAGCTGCAAAGGGTCTTTGCAGCTATTCAAAACCAGTTGCAAGTTGTTCAACTGTATCCATTGAATCATTTTCATTCTCTCACCTTCTAGGCCTTTCTGGTTTCTCAGGAGAATCGTGGCTGTGGGATGCCTCCGGTTTTCTTGCAACTTTGAGAGTCTGCAATTTGAAGCTGCTGACCAAGTGCACATAATGGTTTCCTGTGAGCAATAAATATCACTCAAAGCATCTTCCATAGAGTCAGGATACTTTAGTAGCATAAATCTTCTTAAAAGCCCAACAGGCATTAAAATAATTTGTATTTTCTCCCTTTTTCAGAGATTACTGAACTTTAGTCATCACTGGGGAAGTTCACCTGACATTCTATCAGCTCTGGGTTTATCTGTATCGACAAGGCAATAAAAATTCTTGTCTATCACTCTACCACTATCACCTTTGGCTTCTTCACTTGGTTGTGGAAGAATTTAATGGAGGTAAGAGAATAATGATGAAGAGAAAAAGATTACAAACTTAATGGCCTGTGAATGCTGTTTATAGTTTGTCATCATTACAGATGGTGTTTTCTTGCTTGTGCACCTTGCTTGATTTCTCTTAGCCAGAAGTGTTGATAAAGTATTGTTCCAGGTACAGCTAAAGATAAAATTTCAGTAGAAGAGAAGACAGAGGAAAAAAGATTGATCTTCTATCTTAGCTATTTACTGCAGGAAAAATAAAAAAATGGAAAAACAAGATCCCTTGAGGCTGATTGAAGATGTGAGCTTGCTCATTGACAGGATTTTATTTCGAGACTGAAAAAATGACCAGGCAAAAATTTCTGTGAGGCAACTCTGTCCCGCTTCACTGATACAT
Source organism: Turnix velox (assembly GCA_013400935.1). Classification (NCBI taxonomy): domain Eukaryota; kingdom Metazoa; phylum Chordata; class Aves; order Charadriiformes; family Turnicidae; genus Turnix; species Turnix velox. The sequence goes on from VZTY01006131.1 coordinate 119,147, forward strand.
CATTTCTTAAGTCATGGTCAGAAATCCTGCTGTGGAGACAGCTGCATCACTCACCAATCAACCAGCAGAGATTTTCATACACACTTTCACATGATACAGGATCAGGAGAGACAGATCTAACCATCAGTTAAAACTGCTTTTACTTACCCAACTCATTCAGGCTAAAAAAAAAATTAGAGGATACTCACTTGAATTGTTCTGTAAGTTGATGAGCAGTGTGATACTTCCCCAAAAACTTCCACATGTGACCATTAAAATGCATAGTGGGGGACACCTTAACCATCAGGGCAGCTGTTTGGAAGGCCAAGGATTTCATAGGATCCACCTGGACAGGAACAAAGGGAGATGAAGAGAGAATTCCTCTGAACTTCTCTCCCTCAGCCTGGTGACTTCATCAGCAGCTTCTCCTACGTGTGACATCCATCTAATATTTTGTAGTTTGGTGGGACAGAGGAAGACACCCCATCAAATGAGAGCAGAAGTAGCTGTGAAAGATAGCACCCCAGTCCCACATTTGCTGAGATGCTCTGATCTTCTGACCAAAGTATCAGAAGGAGGGATTTGAGTAGTAGGAAATATAGAGCAAAAACTACATCTCTATTTCTTTGCTGTCAATCTTTAAATTGTGAGTCATGTAGTGAATTTTGAGCTTCCGATGTAATGGATTTATATGAGATTGTCAACTCTCTTGTTTTGTTTTGGTTTGTTTTTATGTTTGTTTATTTGTTTTTCCTTTGTTTTCTTTGCTTAGACAAAACCATATGAAATTAAAAAAAAGATAAAACTATGAAGAACAGCATGAAGACAAGGCTCCTACTGGCACAAAATCTAATCTTCAGTGTTTCAACACAAAACACAAAGCCAAAGCAGTCAAATTTAAATATTGATTTGAGTACTCTGAAAATAAAGGGTTTCCCCCCCCCCCTTTTTTTTTTTTGCTTAAAAACAGTTTTCTGGAGCTAATTTTGTCTGCTTGCAAGATTTTTAAAAGTATGTATATTTTAAATATGTAAGTACATATATAAACATGAAAGGAGATACAGTTTTACCAGCTGAACAAATTGTTGCACTAAGCTTGAAATTAATCTCTGATTTCTGACTTTTTTTTTTGTCCTCTTTTTTAATTCAATTTGGCCAGGGAATTAAAAACACCAGTTATTCCTCTGGCTTCAATTACTTGAAATATTTGCTAGTACACCTTACAACATTTAAAAATTTCACTCAATACATTTTGTATTGGGTTCACTTCGTGCCCAGAACTCTTAGCAATTTATCTGGGACATCTGTGGGTGTAGCACCTGGAAGATTAAGTTATGTAAAGCTCATATACAGATTTTTTCTTCTGGTAAACAGGACCCTGATAACCATGATTTATTTTAGAGGTAAATTTGATATTACATATATAGGGACTGTATGAAATAATTTTAAAATTAATTGAAATTTTTTCAGTTTTCAGTAAATCGCTTAGGAAAACAAAACAAGAAAATCACCTCAAACTCAAGAAGAAGACTTTCTTCTAGAAGAATTTGATTTATGAAATAAGAGCCATGAAAAAAACTGTAACTCTGACTGTTTAATACACATACACACACACAAAGGTCGATAAATAGCCCAAGCAGTGTAAGGACCTCATAAGCGATGCTTCTGCTGATTTCATTGCAGACTCTTTTCCAGAGTTTCCTTTTATTTTCAGGAGTGTTTGTGTGTGGATGGCTCTGTGTGCTAATATTTATTCTCATATCAAGGAAGCACAGGGCAAAAAACTCCATTTGGATGTATTTTCATGCAATTAATAATAGTTCAGTGTTTGTGCTTTTCCTACGCCAGAACTGTGCCTGCCAAGGATTAGAGTCCTCCAAATGTATAAATTAGTCCAAGTCTGAATCACTATGATTTTGTCTTTTGTTTCAAAGAATATTTGTTGAAAAGTTGTTAAATGTGATTCACTTTCATCTTTGTTCCATCCAAAGTCATTTTAAATATTTTTATGAAGACTCCCTGACATCCTGTTTTAAAATGTTTTGTGAGGTCTCCCTGTGCATTTTAGTTCATTTGGATCTGACTTAATGATGTTCATGTAAGTCTAACTTTTCATAAATCTCAATGGAATTTGGATCAGGTTTTTTTGCAGCATAACTTACATGTGTTTGCTGTCATGGAATAAGCCATCTGTCATACAGCAATCTTTAGAGAACATGAAATAAACTCAGGGTCTCAGATCTTGCTTGTGAGGAACCTGAGCAAGTTTTGGTTTATTAGTGACAACTCCTCTAAGGAGCAGCATCTGCCCCTTCACTGCAGTAACAGCTTTTTTTTTTTATTCAGTCTCTCCTAGCAGTCAGTTCATTTTAATATTTAATTTAGTGCCTCAGTCTCTTGCAAGTTTCCCTTATCATGATTTCAAATCCACAATGACACACTCTGGGCATTTTGCTGCCTTGAACATCTGCTGAAGGACTCTTTGAGATGCAAACTCGATGTCTTTTATCCAGTTTGGTTCTTTTTGGGGTTTCCAGAAGAGGCGAAAATAAATAAAAAAGGCACGTGGCCTGAACTGTTTTCCTGTTTTGTTCTGCTTTGCCACATAGGTGCATCTCTGCATAATCTTATTTTGTCTTTGCTGCTGTTGTTTTTTTGCCAGACAATGTAATTATCTTGATTGGTGGGTGGCCAACATAGTTTTAATTAGATCCAGGGGGATTTGAGCAGGACTATGGATTAAAAAAAAAGGCAAAAGAATGTTGCTAGAATTAATGTTTGTTTGTGTTGTGAGGCATCTTCTGGGAAGTACGACGTCACCTCTTTGCATTTCCAGCTTGGTCCTTTCTTCTGCCCTGCTCTTTCTCTTGTGTGACAGGAAAGGGTGAACCAGTCTTAACATCCCTGTGCTGAAGCCCTGCTGCCAAGCTCTTGCTGCTGCAAATTGTCCAGCTGCTGCCACTGCCAAAAAGAGCCACTGATCCTCCAGTTTGTGCCAGTTAAAAGGGAATAAGGACTCATATCCACTTCTGTGGAAGTGGTGACAAGTGATTTGAAGCAGGGGATTGGTGTGGACAACAGCAAGCTACACTGAAAGCAGGGGAATGACTGCAATGGGGAGGTCTTTGTGACTAGTTATGTTTATTAATTTTTGACTGGAAAAGGTTTGTTCTTATTTATTCACTTGTCTAAAAATATCCCAGTAATGAATTAAGCAGAGAAGGGGGAGAGGGACAGAAAAATGCATATTGACTTTCTAAAAGCAGGCAGGAATGTGCTATTTTCCAATTAATGTTCAGCATTAGAGAACAATTCAGTTGGAAAGAACTAGCTAAGCAACATGGAGTTTTTGCTTTCTGCACTTTTTTCAAGTGATATTTTTTTCTCACTTAGCTTCTTTAAAAAGATTCTAGTAGCAGCCTAGGCTATTTCCTTGACTAATGGAAATTAACTAGTTGTGGACTCCACTGGTGTAACAGAAATATCTGTGGTGGGGATCCAATAGTTCATGCTGAAGTAGAAGGCACAATCATCTAATAAAACCCACCCCTGGTCCAGCGCTGGTGGAAGAGGTGGGAGGCAAACCATCTGAATGCAGTATTGTTGATAAGGGTGCTTCTCTATAAATTCCAGAGCAGGTCTAGAATTCTGGTAGTCATTCTTTTCTTTCCACTTCTGCTTTCTATCCTGTCTGTCCTCTCCACGCTTCTTCCCTCTTATGGCTTACCATACTCAAGGTTCACCATTTTCCAAAGTAAATGACAACTGAAAATGATAACATCACATCCAGTCACCTTAAAGTCCCTTGCAGTGACTGCTGACTGAATGGCTACATCTGAATGAAGTGATCAGGAGCAGCCTCCAGCACAAGCTCAACAAGCAGCTCTGGACCACCCTACTGGTGCTACAGTGAGACTCAGCAAGCGTTAGACCCTCCAGATGTTGTTGAGTACCCAGAGCACAGGGAAGCTGCTGGGAAGCAGAGGAATTTCCACACTTCTGAGTGAATGTGTGCGCACATTGGTAAGCATGCATTCACACGAGTTAAGATCCTTATTTTTTCAGTAGACTTCTGAGGCTTTATCTGAGATTTCAAGTCTTCTGAGATTTCTGATTTTGATTTTTCTCTCTTGCAAGTTGTCCTTTTCAAATTATTGTCTTGTGCTGTGGTGAACAGTGCTATCAACAGCAGAGCTTGTCTGGCCATCAGCATTCACTAGATTTCCATATTTTCCCTTTCCTTCCAAAATATCAGGGCACTCTGGCTGTAGAAAGTCCACTTAGNAAGCGTTAGGCCCTCCAGATGTTGTTGTGTACCCAGAGCACTGGTAACAGGGAAGCTGCTGGGAAGCAGAGGAATTTCCACACTTCTGAGTGAATGTGTGCGCACATTGGTAAGCATGCATTCACATGAGTTAAGATCCTTATTTTTTCAGTAGACTTCTGAGGCTTTATCTGAGATTTCAAGTCTTCTGAGATTTCTGATTTTGATTTTTCTCTCTTGCAAGTTGTCCTTTTCAAATTATTGTCTTGTGCTGTGGTGAACAGTGCTATCAACAGCAGAGCTTGTCTGGCCATCAGCATTCACTAGATTTCCATATTTTCCCTTTCCTTCCAAAATATCAGGGCACTCTGGCTGTAGAAAGTCCACTTAGGACTTTCCCCTGTGTTCAAGTTATGGAAAAAAGTGTTGAAAATGAATCCCACTCTTGCCCATCCTGGACTTGGCAAAGCTTATGGAAAGCTACAAGCAATCTTCACAACTGCACAGTGATGGAAATTTTGCCAGATATTTCTCAACCATTTTGCATAAATTTCAATATATATGTTCTTATTTAGCAAATATTTATTTAGCTATCATTATAGTTTCCCTTTAAGGGTCTACCTAGGGCCCATGGAGAGTGACAAAACCACCAGCTCCTGCTGAGAAATTATATGCCCCGCAGCCATACTAAGTATTTAGAATCTGGAGACAAATTTTAGGGCCTGGATTTATTTATAGTGTCTAATAGATGTTGGATAATTATGTGCATGGGAATGGAAAACAAATTCTCCGTATTAAAAAGCGTAAAGAAAGCTTGTTTGGATTAGCATGATCAACTGAAAGCATCAATTTGATTCTTGGTATATGTATAATTTACTGAGCTGCAAAATAAACATACTCTACTGTTCCTCTGCTGAAGGCTCCAGCTGTAAATAATTCATTACTTTAAAAATGTATTGCTATTAGATAAGTCTTTTAGTATTCAGCAGAATCAAGTTTTAAGTAATAAAATAAAATTGTTTCTATTTCCTGAAGGACTTTTCTTAAACATACTATTTCAATGAGGTGAAAATTGTTCTGCCACCTGTTGGATAGAGGCAGAATCGTCCCACGAGAAAGTGAGGTTTTCAAAATTAACTCTGATGCCCGAAGTAAAATTTTGCTCCCATTAGCTAACAGTACAAATCACCGACACCCAAAGTCACACCCAGCACACATTTAACTTCTTTTCTGCCCGAGTGGCACCATGGAACTCATGACCTCCTGAAGATGAGGACTCTTTTCACATGTATAGCCCTGCTGACAATGTACATGCTAGAAAGTCACAACAGATAACTCTAAAACACTTGTTGCAAAGCATGTTAAGGCTCAGGGTATTAATTATCAAACATCAAGATGAGAAGGGGGAACTGGTCTAAGCTCTACCAGTCTACAGCTGGGCAATTCTTACCTCTGTCTTTTAGAAGATAGGTCTTGGTCACTGTCAGAAAGAATATGGGAATAATTCATCATGTCCTGGTGCTTCTCTCCTTGTCCTGCTCCTAGATTACACGTCATCTTCTTCTCTAAGGAAAATGATTCTGCTCCCTGAATAGTGTAAAGGAAAAAAGACTAGATGAGCAAAGCAGGGAGTTTGTCAAGCAAATGGAAATACCATTCACTAAAGAAAAGAGAGGCAGAATGATTCAGTGATACCATCATTACAAATTTTCTTTACAAAATCAGGACAGGTCTGGTGATCTTCTTGCCTTTGCTTGAAATGGCCAAAAGAGAAGCTTTTGGAGAGGATTTCAGGTTAGTTTCTTCTTGATTTTTGGGGGACACTAAAAAGTATGCAATTATTCACTATTTTTCCACTTTCTGAATGATTTTCAGAGAAAAATCTAAACATGTTGGGCTTTTGTGAAATAATTTGCAGGTGCTGGGTGTCTCTTTTTATTCAGGAATAAATAGGTTTTGCTGTTCAAAAACCTGTCATCCTAAGCACAGGATTAAATGTGGGTGCATAGATATATGGGATGATTATTCTCCTCTATGTGGTGTACCAAAGCCACAGATAATCACAGATCTAGACAAATATTGAGTGCTGCCCATGTATCACTTTTCATTGGGCAAACTTCCATGACCTTCCATTTTTCAAGAATAGCTCCCCACAAAAACAAGCAGTGTGTCTGAATATAGGGATTATTTTTTCCTCCCATTTTTGATTGTGCTTCTTGAAATCTTTAAGAAGCCTCAAATTGGGCTTCCCTAGTCCTTTCCCATTTAAAGTCTGAGTCTATGCTATCTGAGTGATGAGAGAGAAGATTTGAAAGCTGTCCCAGCTTTAAATCAGTAGAAATTAGATAGCTGGGGCACGACTTTAGTTCAAAAGTTTGCAGGGTTAAGCTTTCATATTATGTTGTTAATGTTGGTTGTTTTCAAAATATAGCAAGGAATACATCCCCTCTTTCTCCACTAAGCATTCAGCCAGGAAAGAAACCCAAGAAAGGCGCTGCTTTGCAGACTTGCAATATCTTATGAAGCACATTTTTTTAACAGTCTTGAAGTTCTTTTCTGGTCCTCAGCTAAAAAATAACTTTGTAGAGGAAATTCCTTGTGTAGGAAAAACTGTAGAGGTTGGAGTTTCTAAGGTTGACATGAGAGTACTTTGTGTCACTTGAAGAGCTACTGAAAACTCTCATCAGATACTTTCTTCAAGACAGTCATCTTTCACAGAAACCTGAAATAACTTCAGCCAATTTTATATCTCATTAAAATGGTAACATAGATACCCCAGCTGCTACAATTTTTATCATGATTCTCTTGTTTCTAAATACATTTATTGCTTTTTTTTTGACAAATATTGAGTTGCTGTAATAGTGTGTGTCATGTTGGAATGTATATTGAGTTATATAAAAAATTTCATGCCCGTGGAAAGTTATATATAATCTTCATGTCCACATTCTGAATCATTATTTGGAATAATAATCTAAAAATGAAATAATCTTCCCTCATATCCTTATTTTTTCAAAATTTGGCACAGGTTACCTGTGCTGAAATTGTGAACTGGGACCTGATAATACATATCATGTGTGGTACAATTCATTCAAAACTTTAATATATTTATAGAGCATTTAGGGAGCCTGGTAAGACTGTCAAGAGAATGCCTGTACTTTGCTTCCTATGGCTATATCAGGTAATTTGTCACCATTTCAGCTACATCCTATCCACAGCAACACTTCTCTGAAGTGCTAAAGCAGATTTCTCAAAAGCCTGTTGAACTGGCTTCTGGGATTCCCCAGCTACTCTCTCCTGAGCTAAAAAATGTGACTCAGGGAAAGACAATATTGCTCTGACTGCATTCAAGTCTTGGTCCAACTCATGCTCCACCACTTCTCCAGGTTCAGCTCAGAGGTTGTTACTGTCTTCTGTCTCTATGGTTCTATAGTTGTCCTCATAGAGGTAAAATCTGCTGATGCAGCTTAGGGAAAGGAATAACTTATGAGGTATCTGAATGCTCAGCTTGTTACCCTACACACTGCAGCTGTGTCAACAGCATCATTGATCTTATCTTCAGACCAAACATCTCAAGGCTGACTCCAGTGGTGGCACCCTGATTTTCTCTGGGGGGACATGAATATGAATATCATCTAGGAGTCCAGCTGTTGTACTGCAAGAAGACCACACTTGGCAAAAAAGAAGTCTAGCACTGAACAATGCTTCATGCGAATGTTTACTGCAACAAAAGAACAGTCTCCAGAAAGACCATTATGATGGCAGGTCTTGCTCTCCCATCCTGGTTTCTGCTTGTGAGACTGCCTCCTGTGGGCTAAGGAGGAATGTTGATTGCTTCAATGCAATATGCAGAAATCATATTAAATTGTGCAAGTAGCAGGATCCCTCCCAGTCCTATAAAAAAATCTTAAAAAACCTCTAATCCTGCCTAAAGTCATGGTGACTCTGGTTTTGAGGCCAGTAATCTTTACAATGAGCATGCGTCAAGACCTCTGGGGATGCCATACCTGAAAGCAAAAAAAAAAAAAAAAAGAAGCAGATGCCAAGTAAGGAATATAAACCTAGGCCAGTTAGATAACAATATTTTTTCAGGATACTCTCCAACCTCCAACACTTTGCAGCTATAGGACTTTTCAGAACAAACACGGTTCATATGCATGCAGTAATTCTTTATTTGTACCCCTTCAAGAACTTGTCCAGTCACTGTTTGGATCTGTGTAAACTCTACATATCCTCAATGTCTTGCAGCAACGAATTTCATAGCTACACTCTGTATGAAAAATTACCTCTTCTGGTTTCCTTTGAATGTGAAGATTATTGGCTATTCATGTCTCAGAGAAGAAACAAAACAAATGATCCAACAGGAGGAAGAATATTTTTCTACTTGAAGTTATACACATATCTACTAGAATCTAGCCAAGCACTGGATAAACATGCCATAAAACTAATGGCCATTTCATACACTTCCAGGTGAAAGTTTAGAAAACCTGAAGTGCTATTTTTCACTTTAAATCATCCTCATTTCAAGGGCACTTATACTCTGACTCTCCACTCAACACTTAGCAAAAGCATGCCTCATTAGCTGACATGCAAGCCTTCATGGCTCTATAACGCAAATCTCTTTTCTCACCTTTCTTAGATGGTATTTTTTCCCCTCATGTTGAGGCTTAAATTGATTTACTGCTCCCAAACACAATTCAGATGCTCTGCAGTTTCATGGCTCTTTTAAACTCTCCTCAATGGCAATGGATATGGAAGCACTGTTCAGGTCCTTGCATTTAACATCATTTGATTCCACTCTCCCTGTCCTCCATCTCCCTCACTTCCCCTTATTTGTATTCTCATCAGTGTCACGTTAAATGCCGTGGAACACGCTTTTAGGGTAATAACAGGCCTGGAGTTTATGAAATAGAAGATTGATATCAGCTTCATAAAACTCCGGGGAAGCAATATCTTCCTTGTGTCTTGCAATCCCTTTAACTGCAGCTACATTTATACATTGTGGAAGGAGAGGAGGGTTTTTTTGTTTGTTTGGGGTTTTGGTTTTTTTTTAAAAAAAGGGAGATATCTCCAAACAGCAGTGGGATTTTGGAACCTGGTGTGCCATTAATTTCTTTATCGCTTTAACTGCAAGGAAGTTGCTCTTGCTTCTTTGTGTATTTCACTGGTGTGTTTCTTTCAAATGCTTGGCAATCTTTTTCTTTAAATGTCACTAGATTCTGTAACGTTCAGGCTTTATAACCAGTGGTTTATTGCTGTCACACACTGAAAGGGCAATGGATGAAGGAACTGTCTATTATTGTAGATAAATGGAATGTTTGCCAGTTATCTGAATGCAATGAGAAGCCAAATGGTGAAATCAAGCTTGAATTTTACACCATTGCCCAAGATGGTGGCATCTGGGTATCACCTGTGAGATCTGCACCATCAGGCTGAATCATCTCCCTTATCTCTTTATAAGAAAGTTGATTCCTCTGAATATGGACCCAAAGCCATTTTTAGAGTCATCCTCACAGCATGCATTAAAGGCTTTGGTTACAGAACTTGATTTGCTATCCATCACTTGCTTCAGTTTCCACTCCACCATATACAAGCCCTGCAGAGCAGCACTGATGTCAAACACAGCCTGCTGCAGCCACAGGGGATGAGGATGCACTGTGGATCTGATAATGCTCAAGGAGTCTGTCATGGTCATCGTTTTTACTGTTATACACCAATTCAAAAGCATGAAGCTTTGGAGCAAAACCTGCCTACATTTATTCCAAAAGAAACTGGAGAAACAAGATGTTGACAGCCCTACAGTATACCCTGGGACATGCACAAGAAAATTGCTCACATGTCTTATAACATGTCCCTGTATTTCCACAAATCAGTGCTGTGTAGACCTTCCCAATGTTTTTTTGACAAAGATTTTATCTTCTACTGATCTATTTTTTTCATTCTAAACTCAGAGCTGTTCCCTCAGGTTTGCAGGCTGGAAGACTGACATGGGTATATTTAAGATGAGGAAAGCTTTTACCTTTTTATTTTTCTTCCTCTTATTTTTCTGTGTAGCTCTAGCTCAGTAATCGTTTGTATATTTTACCCTTGATAACAGATCTTACATTCAACAAAAAAATCAAAGCCACTGTATTTCACCTTTCCGCTTTATTGCCTCTGAATATTGGATTTCCCCCCCACCTTTTAAATTGTTTTTTAAATGCTGCTAATTTAGCAAAACTTGCTGAAATGGACAGATGAGGGGTGGGAGAACCTGAAGAAACAAGTTACCCTGTCAAAATCATCCCACTAAGCCCACCAACTTGTCAATGTTTTTCTAGAAGGAATTGCAAAACAACAAACAGGCTTTTTATGGCAGAGAGGGATTTATTTTTAAAATGGGCCAAATTGTACTGGCTCCACCTTTCTCAAGCTTCCATGGGCAATAGCTGTAGCACAGCTATCCAGACAGACAAGATTATCTTTGCTCTTAAGCACTATGTGTCTTCAGTTGCAGTAAAAAGACATTTCAGAGCTGAATAAACCTCCAAAAGAAACGGAGTAAAAGAGCCCAGACTGACTAAACAACAATTAGGTTCACAGCAGGTCCTTTCTTTCTGAAAAATAGTAAAGGACGAAGCATTATTTTCTGCCCAGGTAAGAGAACCTCTTTGGGCACATCACAGGTAGACTCAACTGCCATAAAATAGTTCCTATAACAAACCCATGGTATTTAAAGAAGTCAGCAATGCCCTGATCCCAAATCAGATCGAAAGGGAAACACATAAGTAGGTTGAATGAATCTTGTTGGAAGGAGAAGTATCTCCAGACTGGTGAACTATTATTCACTGAAAAGCTTAGGGTATTTTGCATTCGGGTGTAGCTCTAGCCCATACTGCCTTTGCTCTCCCAGTTCTTACAGCTGCCTGGGTTTGGCTTTTTCTCTGCTTTACAGTCTAAAAGAGCTGGAAGCATATCTGACATTTCTTGAGGAGCCACTTCTGGTGCTTGACAAGCAGCTCTGGATGTAGCGTCATTCCTGTGACGAGAAACATGGTGAGGGCTGCCTCAGGAGCAATCTCTGGTTTATGGTGTGCTTCCCTTTGCCTGAATATTGGGGCTGCATTAGTCTGATGTCAGAGGCTAAGGCTGTTTAATGACAAGATATATAAAGAGGAAGCAGATGAGGGGAAGATAGACAATTTACTGAACTATAATGCCAAAATTCAATGCACCAGAGCATTTTGATTTAGCCATTTCAGGCATGGGCAGCCCACAGAAAAGCACTTCACCTGCTACAAGAACACTGAAAATCTGAGTAAGAAGAGGGAGAAAGTACACATACAATTTCCTGGGACATAGAGCAGATAGAGTGCTTCCAGAAGCAGTGGGGTGTTTAAATATTTTTCTCCTGCCACCACAGACCTGAAAAAGGAGATAGTAAAAATAGAGTGGAAGAAAAAAAAGTTTTCTAGATATTTGGTTCATTGACAGTGGAGAGAACCAGCAGAAGCAATCTCATGTTGGCCACAGCTTAATGGGACACAGATGTGGAGACCTGGAAGCTCAGCAATTATAACTGAAAGCATGGACAAGGAAATAGTTTTCACAAGTATTGAACATCTCTGTAATAGAAGTAATTTCTCCCTAAACTTTGAGTTTGATCACCTTGAAGCAGGGTGACTGGATCCAGTCCCACATTACTACCAAAGTTACTTGAATCCAGTATAGACATGTAATTACATAGCTCCAAAGGAATGGTTAAAAGACCCTGGGAAAGCAGCACAGAGGAATACTTAAGACCTGTCTGTTTCTCAGAAAGCCTTTGCAATTACTGCAGTTCGACATCAAATGCTATTGACTGAAAGCAATTCTTACTTTAAGATATTTCTGTTCTTCACTTCTACATCCTGAGGACAGGAACACTATTGGCTCCACAAGGAGAACTGAGGAATTAGCTGTTTTTCCACTCAGTTCAGAGTGGGTAAAGATTTCAGACATAAACTGAAGGACCATCCACGGATGCAAACAAAAACAGAATCATGAAGATCGTTTCACAGTTCACTTTGGTGATCCCAACCTTTTTCCCTGTTTGACCTTTAAAAAACATTTCAACTGCGAAACAAAGTAAAAATCTGTAGCAAATGTTTCTTCACCACTTCATTTTACCCAGACTTTTGCATATCTCCTCTGCCTGGATTTTATTTCCAGTCCCACAAATGTACCATTAACATTTCCATAGAGGCTACAATTTCTCACCAGCTCACAGGAACACAAACTTTGATGCAATCCAGTAGAAGCCCGCTCATATTGGCCTACAGAGATCAAAACAAACAGGAAAATCTCTTTGATCCATTTGAAAGGATGAATCATATCCAGGTTTGTGAATTTCCATAGCAGAATATCTACATTATTTTTGTGAGCACTGTGTGAGCTAAAATACACACAAATATAAACAACTTGTATATGTGTAGATACAAATATCCATACGCCATGCAGATTGATATATAAAGTGTAAGCATGTTAAAAATTCCCCTGGTTCCTCTGATTTTTGAGTGCTGCCACTCTTTTCTGACAGCAGCAGTTACATCCTGTGAAAATTAATATTTTTGAATATAAACATTCTACCTTCCCAAATGTTATATAGGACATACAAGATATATGTGTGAGTTTATAGCTGTTTACACCCTAACAATTATATATTTAATATAATTAAAGATATAAGCTGGGTGGAGAGAGGCTTGAATGCAGCCCTGGAAAGAAGGGGGGGTCAGTAGATGAGAAACTCAACNCCGAGACAAGCGTGACCAGCAAGTCAGGAGAGGTGATTTTGCCCCTCTACTCAGCTCTGGTGATGCCCCAGCTGGAGCTACTGTGTCCAGTTCTGGAGCCCTCAACATAAGAAAGACATTGAGCTGTTGGAGCAGGTCCAGAGGAGGGCCACCAAGATGATCAGAGGGCTGGAGCACCTTCCTTATGAGGACGGGCTGAAGGAGTTGGGGTTGTTCAGCCTGGAGAAGAGAAGGCTCAGGGGGGACCCCATAGTCATTTCTCAATACCTGAAGGGGGCTACAGAAAGGCAGGGTTAGCATTTTTTAATACGGTACAGGATATCAGGACTAGGAGCAATGGATGTAAATTGGAAGAGGGAAGATTTAGGCTGGATATAAGAGAGAAGTTCTTCACTGTGAGGGTGGTGAGACACTGGAACAGGTTGCCCAGAGAGTTTGTGGATACCCCCTCCCTGGAGGTATTTAAAGCCACTCTGGATGAGGCACCGAGCAACCTGATGTAGTGGGAGGTGTCCCTGCCCATGGCAGGGGGTTTGGAACTAGATGATCTTTAAGGTCCCTTCCAACCCAAACCATTCTACGATTCTATAATTTATTTGAAGATCTGGAATTCATTTTGTTTCAGATCAAATAAAGACTAATTACAAAAGAAAATATTTCTCCATCTTCCTTCTCTGATACAGGACTCCCTGCAAGCAAATCATAATTTCTATCAAGAACCTTACAGGCATGAGTAGTCTGTTTCCTTACAGGAGGCAGCCTGACCATGGAGAAATTCCTATATGGAAGGGAGGAGACACTGAAGAAAATGCTGAAACCTGACTGCTCCCTGCAGATGTCCATTCATTACCTCAGCCAACTCCACAGCTCTAGAATGTTCAGATTTCACTGTACCACTGCAAGACAATAAAATGTTAGGTTACTGGTATTTATTTATTTATTGCTGGTGACAG
>VZTY01006131.1:135534-185303 GCA_013400935.1 Turnix velox
GGAAGAGGGAAGATTTAGGGTGGATATAAGAGAGAAGTTCTTCACTGTGAGGGTGGTGAGACACTGGAACAGGTTGCCCAGAGAGTTTGTGGATACCCCCTCCCTGGAGGTATTTAAGGCCACTCTGGATGAGGCACCGAGCAACCTGATGTAGTGGGAGGTGTCCCTGCCCATGGCAGGGGGTTTGGAACTAGATGATCTTTAAGGTCCCTTCCAACCCAAACCATTCTACGATTCTATAATTTATTTGAAGATCTGGAATTCATTTTGTTTCAGATCAAATAAAGACTAATTACAAAAGAAAATATTTCTCCATCTTCCTTCTCTGATACAGGACTCCCTGCAAGCAAATCATAATTTCTATCAAGAACCTTACAGGCATGAGTAGTCTGTTTCCTTACAGGAGGCAGCCTGACCATGGAGAAATTCCTATATGGAAGGGAGGAGACACTGAAGAAAATGCTGAAACCTGACTGCTCCCTGCAGATGTCCATTCATTACCTCAGCCAACTCCACAGCTCTAGAATGTTCAGATTTCACTGTACCACTGCAAGACAATAAAATGTTAGGTTACTGGTATTTATTTATTTATTGCTGGTGACAGAAAGACACTAGCAGAGTGCGAGGAGAGGAAATTGCCTCTTGGTAAAGATTAAAACTGTGATTTGGGATATTGTTTGAAGACATGATCTAATTAAAAAGAAATTCAATTAGAGAGCTGCAAAAAGATCCACGGGCCTAGTCATCAGTCATACATTATTAAAATAGTTCAAGATACCACTTGCTCTTTTTTCATACCTAGGAACATAAAAAAGAACAATATCCAAAAGAACAGTCCTATAATAAAGAAGTAGTGAAAAGTTTTTAACTTTTGAGGTAGAAAAATTTTTTCTGATATTGCTATTTCACAGTAGAATATTTTAAAAAGTTGTTGCAGCCCACAGATAGAAAAAAAAAACAAACCATGGACAAACAGTTTCATAGAATTGCTAAATAAAACACCTCAAAGGTCCTCCTCTGCAGCAAAAAATGTTGGTTTTGTTTGCTCCGACTCTTAGAATTGTGAGAAGCTCCTGAGAGAGAGCCTATTCGTCTGGTACCACAGGCAAATTTTTGACTGTTTTGGTATGGATGAAGGAAATCTCAGAAACTTTCCAGCATAAAGTCTAATTTTAAGTGTGCACAGTTTCATGTAGTATAGGTCTCAGTCTGTGTCTGCTTAAGGATTCTGCATGTACCTGAGTAAACAGAATACCTGAAAATCTCCTCCTCTCAATCTATAAGGAGGAGGAAAGGTTATAGCCTCAATACACAGATACTCAGGCTTCTCAGATCAGTCTGTGCATCTGAAGCTCTCCAATCCAGTTCCCAATGTGTAAGTCAAGTAGCCCCACACACTGTGTTATGACAGGAAAGGGGTGCAGGAAAGGTGATGCTACAAACTCTGTGTCTTAATCCGAGAACTCCTTTATGCCACCCTTTGCACTACCTGACTGACTTACAGTCTCAGTATTTCAACATTTCTGTGAAGTGTGAGAATTTTTGTTGTTAAACCTCTAAGCAAAGGTTTCTCCCCTCTGTGGACTAGTGAGACTTTTGTTTCAGATGCTGCATCCAGCTGGAGAATTACACAGACATAGCATGGGCTTTGCAACCTCTGCTTTCCACCAAAAAAGACTAAAAACACTATACAAATCATCCCAATAGAAAAACTTACAAATTGTGCATTGATCAGGAAGGAAAAATTGTGCAGTATAAATCAGAAAACAATCTTTTGCCCACCACTTATCAGGTTACACTAACAGAAAGCCTTAAAAAGAACACCAAACTCCAAACACTTTATGAAATTGTATTTAGGATTTTTTCCCCTCCCTGGAAAGTGAGTTTCATTTCCATTAAGCACCTTTTTTTTTTTCTTTAAAAACAGAATAAATAAAAATGGTTCCAGAGTGCAAAAGCAGAGTTAATTAAGAAGAACAAGATAATTGACAATTCAATAATAAACTGCTAGCACAAGTGCTAAACTTTAAATTGGAATTTAAAATTCCTTCAGCTTTTGCTAATCTTTGATGCTAGAGGCAACAAAAGAAGTCTTTGTTTTGGAAAATAATTATGAATTTTACATGCCAATTCCCCTTTCTTAGCCAGATTTCCTAAGGAAATAAAGGCACCTTGTCAAACTGTCCATCATTCCTCTCTTAATTACTTTTGAATACTCTTGCCAAATCCGACTACACTTGAAAGAGGGAGAGAAGTCCCAGGAGCAGCAAATGTTTTACAGGTTTGACTGAACTGCCCGAGTAAAGAAGCAAGATGTGAAGGACTGGCTCCATCAGAAGAGGGATGGGGAGCTCTCAGCTGCTGCACACCCTGGCTGGGAAGAAGGGACAAAAAGTCAGAGCAGGTGGCGCCAAGGAAGCCACAGGCATGCAGGTGACCTGGGAAGGTACAGGGAGCTGCTGTTGTTCTGGAGGGAGAGGCAACAACTACAAATGCACACATAACCTGATGACCTGACAGCTGTGGCTCTGCTGTTTAGAAATTCCCAGCTCATTTTTCTGATCCTGTATTTAATCTCTTTTTTTTACAGGTGACTTTGTGCCGTAAATCCAAGGTACCAGAATTTTTAATTCACTCTAAGAAGAAAACAGCCTTGTATGAAATACCATGTGGTGTGGACAAGGATTATTAATGAGTTTATTGGTATTATTATTGTTACTACTACTATATTATTCTGTTCATATTCAATTAAGACCTGAATATTTAAGACAAAATAAAGTTTTGAGCAAGCTTTTCAGAGTTTTTGTGTTTGCTGCTGGCCAAGCATGCTTCTGTTCATCACAAGACAGATTAGACTGGCAAATCTGTAAAATCCATGGAGAGCAGAGGCTAGAGGCAGACAGAGAAGAAATAGGAAGATAAAATAGCCATGCTGTAGATCGAAAAAACATACCTCCTCATATAGAAAATGATGGATACATAAGGGGAGAAAAAGGATTAATTTCTTTAGCTGTAAAGGCCCTCACAGTCTATTACCATCAGCTTGTGGAACCCAGTAGCCATCATGGCAGATGTCTTTTCTAGTATTTCAAGAAATTAAACTGTCAGTCTCCATTTCAGCTAGTGGCTTCACTATGATATGATGCTGTGCATAAGAGGGTTTGAATTCAAAACAATTCCCTTGCTTCACTGTCTCCCATACCAGATAGGAATGTCCTGATGAAATCCAGGATATTACATTCAAGACATCAAGGCAAATGAGGGTTAGCAAGCATGAGGCTGGATTGTATTTTTGGCGATGAAATACTCGTACTGGAAAACCTGGAGAGCATCCAGAACCTGAAGTTCTACTTTATAATTTGTGCTGGGGAGCAAATACTTTAAGGACTTGGAAGGCAAGATCTCCCCAGTCAAGCACAGACTAACTGCATCCCAAAGGACTAACTCCCAGACCAACACCACACGGTTTGTCAGAGTTACACTCTGGATAAATCTCTCTTGTCTGCCTACAGAGAAAGGCAACAGAAAATGGCTATTTAGGGTGTCATTGCAGTACAAACTTGCTTCTCTTAGACTTACCATAAATTTTGTTGTACTGATTTAACACCATAGTTGTGCTAACTGTTAGTGACTCTTTGTTTCCCCATGAAGTGTAGCTTTGCATGAGGAAGAGGAGAGAAGAGCCAGGATCTGGATTTGGTGATCATAATTCAGGTGGCTGTATGTATAGCTGGAGCAAGGGAGGGCTTTCCTTCCAGTCCTACACAATTTAGTTGTGACTTAGTAAGATGCTCCCCAGGCCAAAGGTTGAAAGTGAAAAGGTTTCCTGCATTTTACTCTGAGAGAAACCTGGACGAGACCCTCATCATTCTTACAAAAGAGTTACTGCCCTTCATTGGCAGCAGCATTACTTTTCAGTGTTCCTTAGAAAAAAAAAACTGTTGAGTCCCTGCTTCAGGACTAACGGAGATCAGTGGGAGTCAACAACCCTTAGAATCATAGAATAGTTTGGGTTGGAAGAGACCTTAAAGATCGCCAAGTTCCAAGCCCCCTGCCATAGGCAGAGATGCCTCCCACTTATTCCTTAAACACCTCCGGAGAGGGGGCATCCACAACTTCTCTTACGCCCCTCTAACCTCCTGAAGAAACTCATCCCACCTCAACCTGAGTTATGTTGTGCCTCTCTTTCCAATTCACTCAGATACTTTAAAGGCCAGTGTAATACATTGAGGCCTCTGTGGATTAAGGGCTATATATATAGACAGGAAAATATTTCTTCCCAGAAATGGCCCCATGCTCTGAAGCACAAGGATTGATAATCCCAGTAAATTTTCTCTTTGCCAGTGCAGATGCTGATGTTATTCATATTCATGTAAGTGCCTAATCCTTCCTGAATTATTTGCCTTATATCAACTTGAGTTCAAAAAATAACTTTATAGGTAGCTGCCATTTTCACCTCTAAACTTTCCAAAATGTTCTTGCCCGTGGAGTTTTGGCAAAGTACTGATTTAAGGCTGATGGTTTGCACTTTGAAAACCACAGGCTCACTTTTGATGGGGAAAAGAGAGCAGTCAGGTTTGATGACTTGCTCTCCAGTAACAACAGAACACATTGACCAGAGACAAATATGACCTGATTGCATAGAAAAAAATCACAAAGAAATAAAAAAATTATCGTCTAAAAATTTTTTTAAATGAACTGAGGAAAGTAGTTGAGGCTTTGCACCCTCCCTGTCCTCCAGACTCCTCATCCATTGATAAATATAGATTGCTTTTTCCTGTAAGGGCTGCAATAGATTTTTCTGGACTTGCAGACAAGCATCTTTGAAAATATTATGTAAAAGGATACAAATGGAAAGGGTTAAGAGAAAGTAGGTTACCACGAAGTGAGGAAATCCACTAAGTTAGCATTTCAGGTTTATATAGTGGCTCCTAGAGAAAAGACTCTCAGGGAGGCCGGAGTGAGAAGTGGTTAGCAGAACCTCCATGGTAGGACTCTCCAAATCTTGCCAGAAACTATTGTTAAACAGCAGTGATGTTTTTTTTGGAAAAAAAGAGAGCCACAATGCATTATTCTTTAAAAAAAAAATAGACTTTTAAAATGGAATTTAGGGACAGTCAGCTTAGATCCACAAAGATATTAATTTTAATCCTGGCCTCAAGTACTTCAAGATCAGGGCATTGACTCCTTTTGAAAGCCTCGTGAAAAAACAGCTTTGTTGTGAATGAATACATTCAACCCAGAAGATTTTTCCTTTTAGGACAGCAATCCATTACCTGATGTGCTACAGATTCATTTGCACTGAGGAGAAAATAAAGTCACCATTGATGTGAGACTGGTAGTCTCTTCACTGTATACTCTTTTGTTTTAAAGATGCTGCACCCAGGCTGTTTTTCCAGAGCAATGTAGCAATAAACCAAAGTAACTAGTGTCCTTGGTCAAAAATTGCTGCCAGAAATCACCTTATGGTTTTTATCCTCCTAAAATTTCATCTTACTGTCCCCTTGCTAGTCCTCCTCTTAGCTTTCTTGTTTACCAATCCCTGAAGCCTGCAGACTTGATGTACCTTCTCCACTGTTTCTGCAGAAAGCACTCCTCACTCCAAATGATTTATTCTGACTGACCTACAGCCCAGTGCTATGGATGGTGTCAGTTCTTGCAGAGGAATTAAGGGCTGACTTGGCAGCAGCTTGCATGACCCCCTGCTTTCCCTCTAGACTGCTTCTGTAACAACTGGAACCTCCTGGTATCACCTCCCTAAAAACACATACTGAACCCAGTCACCCTCCCAGCCCTCTGCAGCAGCTTCATTTTCACAGCAGAGCACAAAGGACACATTTCTAGTGCATCATGAACTAAACCACAGGCCTGTCCCAGCCACTGTGTAGTTCAGTTTCCCCAGGTGTGAAGTAGAAGTGGAGGCCATTTCACCTCTATGCTCATCAGCCCAAGATGGGCTGTGTCATGCACCCTAATGAGGATGCTGTGGGCCTTGGGCCTTCTGCAAATAAGTGATGACTGTCAGACTGACATCACTATAGCAGATGATTGCAACAGACATGCGTGGTTTTGCCCAACAAGCCAGGAGATAAATTTTTATCACCTTTCTGCTGATGATCCTCATCTTTGCCAGCTTAGAAAGCATCTGACATCTCTACATCTCCAAAGGTTGAAGATGCAAATGCCAGGCTGAAAAAATGCCTTGGTTCAAGACAACGTATTGAGATCCCTCTCCCTGCCTAACCAGGTGAGGGGCCAGCAGGCCCCCCCAGCCTCTCTCCTCCCACCATGTCC
Organism: Turnix velox; assembly: GCA_013400935.1. Classification (NCBI taxonomy): domain Eukaryota; kingdom Metazoa; phylum Chordata; class Aves; order Charadriiformes; family Turnicidae; genus Turnix; species Turnix velox. Next base: position 141,829 of record VZTY01006131.1, read on the forward strand.
CCTTGGAAAATGCAACTTACCAGTGATGTTCTGCAGCAGAAACACCAGGAGAAGCATCCCCCAGGGGGACAAATAGTGGCTGCTGCTCTTCCTGATGGTGTTCAGTAGGAGGGTGGTTGGAGTGGGATGATTTGGAACAGCTGGGGAGGGGAGGAGTCTCCAGTGGAGCCCAGGTGTGTGGGATCTGGGGGAAAATGGACTGGAAAAGGGTTAGTGTGGGGTAGAGGTAGGAGATGGGGGAAAAGAGGGTATGTGGAACCTGCCTAGAGGCAAACTGGGAGGAAAAATGGAAGTGTTCACCAGGAGGGTGGTGCCACATAGGAACAGGTTGCCCAGAGAGGTTGTGGATGCCCTCTCCCGGGAAGGATTTAAGGCCAGGCTGGACAAGGCATTGAGCAACCTGGTCTAGTGGGAGGTGGGAGTTGGAACTAGAGGGTCTTTAATGTCCCTTCCAGCCCAAACAATTCTATGATTTTATGGTGGCTTCTCAGTCTGAAACTCCTTCATTGCTTTGAGCTGCTTTACTACTGAACTCAACTCCATGCAGCATCCAGGGGTCCGTGACTGACCAGCTCAAACCACACCCGTGTCCTTCAGCATTACAATGTCTATCAAAATTATATTTTGAAGTGCAGAAGGGAAGAGTGAAACTGTTTCCATGCTCAGCTAGAAAAAGCCTAGAAAGGACATTCCTGTGCTTTCCACTTTTCATCCTGCGCTTTCCACTTTTCATCTTTTTACAAAATTCTGTGAGTGTTTTAGCCAGTACTGATGGATTGATCATCTTCTAGGGCTGACATTTTCCCTTGTACCTAATTAAATTTGCACATACCCTGAGTCCTTACACCTGCCCTCTTTCTCAGNCACACCAGTGTCCTTCAGCATTACAATGTCTATCAAAATTATATTTTGAAGTGCAGAAAGGAAGAGTGAAACTGTTTCCATGCTCAGCTAGAAAAAGCCTAGAAAGGACATTCCTGTGCTTTCCACTTTTCATCTTTTTACAAAATTCTGTGAGTGTTTTAGCCAGTACTGATGGATTGATCATCTTCTAGGACTGACATTTTCCCTTGTACCTAATTAAATTTGCACATTACCCTGAGTCCTTACACCTGCCCTCTTTCTCAGACTTTCTTACCATCTCTATGGGTAGGTCATAGAGAGTGAGATTAAGAGTAAATGGAAGAGGGAAATCCATCCAGAGAGGGAACAGAAGTTGAAGTAGTGAAAAAATCTGTTTGCAGGAATATGACTGCTCTTTCTGCAGATACTAACAGAATCCTAGAAAGTAATAAACTGGTAATGAAAAACACCTTCTGTCTGAACTACTCACCACAGGCAGAAAAAACAAACAATTAGAGAATTCAGGCACCTAGTCAGTGCTTTGACATAGCTCTCTATGCTATTCCTCAAAGCAGAGCCGAAAAAAATTATTTTTCTGCTTCAATTAAACATGTGAATTCATTTGTACTTTTTCTCACAAAGTGCCACAATGAAAAAGGGGAAATGACATGTAACTTCAGTGTTCAATCAGTCAAAGATGACAACCAACAATAAAAAGCAATAATCTAAATTAGCAGCATAGGAATAAAATGACATAGGGCTGTCTCCTGGATTGGATGGAATCAATACCTACTACCAAAGGCAACCTGAAAAATTCTGAGTCACTGTTAATTTGCTGGGATCATGATTGCAATTTACTATCACACATGATACTTCCTGCTTTTCAGATCAAATTGTCCAAGTACGTGTCACCAATGAGAACATATTATTAGAAGATGAAGATGCCAGCTGAAAGCATCAAATCTTTTCGTGAGTCAAGTAGTCAGCTCTTCAAAAAAATCAAGTATTTTTCTATTCCCCTTGTGTTTTTTAATATGCTGTCTCCGTTGCCAGTGTCCAATTGGACAACTTAATGAATCAAGCTCTTCCCAGCGGTTCTACATGGCAGACAGTGACGAGGCATCTTCAGATCCTTTGTGGTCATACCACAGGGCTGGTTTAGAATTTTGCTTCCTTTAGGCAAAAGTAATGGGGGGAACACCATTTCTTATTCAACTTTCTGACCTCAAAGGATTCTCCAAGTGCAGCTGCAAGCACCTTAGAGAGGGTCCCAGAGGCATCCTGTGCAGTTTCTTGCTGCAGTTTTCTGTGTTTGGGATGCCAGTGGGATGAGGGCTAGAAAACCCTTCATGCAATCCAAGAACTATGGCAGAAATCCAGCAGCAACTTTTCATCTGTTTCCTGTTTCTTCACAAGTGGCACAGATACTCCTCCTTCTTCACCAAATTCCTACCTGCTTTCCTACATGATTGCTTATAATGACCCACTCAGACATGCATTGCTCTCTGAAATGCAAACCTAATAATTTGATGTGCTCAGTCCTGATGAAACACAACAAATGTTACAACAAATGTTACCCCTGGTTACTCCCTACAAGGAAATGTTTTTTCTCTACAAGAAAATCACAGAATGCATAGTGGAAATCTCTTGTGATTTAAGTGCTTTGACTAGAAGGATAAAGAAACATTTTCCAATTTGATGCCTGTCTGAAGCTTCTAATTCTAAAGAATATTTAGATCCTGAAGAAAAAATAATGATTTTTTAATAATTTTAGAAGAAAGTTAGAATTTATAAAAAAAGATTAGTAACAGAGATTGAAGAGGAAACATTAATGTCACCATAATACGAAGTATTTAGACTCACCCCTGGTTAAGAACATTAAAATCTCCTGCAGACTGAGTGGAAATTCTCTGCTTAAGATGTTGAGTTACAAAATTGATAAGTCTTGGAAATTTGTACAGAGTTTGTACATTATGAGAGACCTTCTTCTCTCCTTATAACCAATGAAACCTGCTCAGTATCACCATTGGAGTTTGAGTAATTACTTGTTTCATCCTGAATTAGATACCTCTCATCATTTTTGGATGAACTGATGGGTCACACCTAACTGGCTGCACTTAGAAGGCTGTCACTGATTTAACGGGAATCTAGGCCCTGGGTGCAGTTATAAATGATTCATTAAGCCAGTGTTATGACAGCCATCTTGTGTTTTAAACTGAAATATTCTTTCTTTCAAATTGCTGAGTAGACTCTGTTTATAAACCCTGGAGAGAAACAGGCACCTATAGATCATGGTTTACTTTATTTTAAAATATTCCTTCACAGTAGTATGTGATAAAATAGATTCTTAAAGCATCTCCTTCTGTCTAGGGACTCCAGAGGGTGCAGACGATGTCAAGATTAAGATGCAGAAATCTACAGTGTGGATAACTAGTATAATATTTGTAGATGAATATTAGATTGGAAGTGTTTGGAGTCAAGGACCATCAGAAAGGCAAGGACTGCAAAACCTTATATGAGATACCCAGTTCCAGATTAGAGGTGGAATTTGATACCAGGTGGAGTTGTTCCAGCTGCTCTGTGCTATCATACCTCCTGGACTCCTGCTGCTGTTCCAGAATTGTCTAGAATTTGTACCAGGCTGCATTTGGATATCTTGAAGCTCAAATGCCTCGATTACCAGTAGGACTGAGTTGACACATGAGCTAAGACCTTATATTTCCATTTGAGCTGCAGATCTTTCCAATAGCACCTAGAGAGTATGAAAAGGTTCTTAGGTCCTTCTGAAGTTTACAGCTACATTCAATCAACTAACAGCACACTGGGCTCCACTCCCTTTAGCAGCTGCATGTCCACTGACATCCAGTCACCATTTAGATGTACAGGCATCCAAATTAATGTGTCTTAATTTGGAACTGGATCCTTTCCCAGGAATGTAATTCTTTCAGAGATATCACAATAGGCATTATGCCTGAGAAATCCAACTGTTCTAACAGATGCTATAAAAATAGAGGCAACACCTCTGCAGTCTTCTAGGGAGAAATTCCTCTGGTGCAGATTGTTTGGAACACCTGTGATTTCTGTAATTATTGCCTGTTTTTCTTACTCAGATGAGCCCATGCCTAGATAGGTTGGTTGTTTGCAAAATTTAAAACAGATTAAAAAAAGGCTGAGGAGATACTTGCTGTGAATTATTTACATTTTGGAAGGGGTGCAATTTGTTTTACAATTTCTAAGACATTGATAGTAATTGTTATCTCCAGTCCATCTATAAGCAATCTTCTCTGTCAGTTCATAATTAGAAGAGACTACACTCTTAGAAGAGAGCCACAGATTACTGCAACTGTGTAACAACACAGGCTTTTCCTCTGCTTTCGGTTTTTTAATTTTTTTCCCACCTGTGTTTTGTGATTTCTAGATCATCCATTGTAGTCAGCACTGCAGAATTCAGAACTTCCTCTGTTGGAAGAGAAGGATCACATTGGTTGTAACAATTGAAAGAGACCGTTTGATATGACAGCTAAAGAAATCATGGAGGTTCTTAAATTAGAATGCAGCCCATTCCCAATAATAAGGAAAAAGTCAACATGGCACCAGTTCCAGCAAGGAAACATTCTTTCAAACATTATTAGCTGCAGAGGCATGGATTTAAGTGTGAATTTGATGAACTTCTTTCTTAGGTTTCCAGTTTGACATACATTTGTCTTGGAGAGGAAACTACAGACACTATTCAGAAGATAGAGCCTGATTTTCTGGGAGAAGTGCTTGTAATAGGAAGTTGGGTTTCTAGCATTCTCTAAAAAATCAGGAGGTGCTGGTAGAAATGACAAAGTTAAGATGAACTTCCAGTAAATGACTGATATTCAAAACACAGAGGATGATATTGCAAGTCTTGTCAAAGCACAGAGTTCCTAACTCTGCAAAAGGTAAAGAGTCCTCACTTTTAACTATTTCATTTAACTCTGAAGAGCTTCTAAAAAATATCTTCCTGTCGTGGGCAAAGACAGCTTTTAAGTGGTGCAGAAATAGAGAGCCCTTCTGGCTGGTTCTGACTGTAGTGAAAGAGGACATTTCAATCTCTCATCCAGTGATGGTTAGAAGTTGGTGTTGGTAATGCTTAAGCAGCTTTCAATATTGCTTCTCCATGCCTGTCTGCTCTCTCATCCCTGCTGTGGACCATCCATTATGAGAAATTGTGAGGCCAAGCAGAGAACTTGCAAGGAAGACCAGTTCAACTGAAAAATAACCAAATTGTCTGGGGTCCCAGAGGACAAAATCTACTGCTGTCACCAAAGAATGTCAAGTGTATGTGTTACTAAAGTATAAATGCCTCTCTAAGCATCAGTCTCATTCACAATAACCCATTCCTGTACTGAAACAGAACTTGGCTAACAAACTTTGTCACCACAGTCTCTGTCTCTATGCAACCTTTTCCCAAAATCATGCATTCCTGACTTTTATTTCATGATCAGTGAGTACTTCAGGCTGCTGCATAATAGCACCTGGGCTGCAAGAACCTTGTCAGCCTTGACTGAAGGCTCCTTCTGAAAGCAGGGAGGTGCCTGTCACTTCTTGTTAGTGCAAGACACTTCCTGTACCTCATTGCTTGCCACCCACCCCACCCCTAGTGCTTCTTATTTTAAGATTATCCTTCACAATCAGTGAATTACTTCTAACTTCTCAGGCTTTCTCACAGAGAGGTTTTTCTGAAATGTCCTTCTTCAGAGTCTCACTCCAGCACNGCAGTGAATTACTTCTAACTTCTTCTCAGGCTTTCTCACAGAGAAGTTTTTCTTCAGAGTCTCACTCCAGCACCAGCCAGGATGACTAAATCCACAGGGAATTCACAGGCAGTGAGGATGTTTCCCTTATCTGCATCCCTCCCTCCATCTTTGGGCAGAGTTTCATCAGGAGATATCCACCAGCTCCTTCTGTAAATGTGTGATGCAGCAACAGGCTAGGTTTCTGTCTTCTCTGAGGTCTTTCTGAACCTTTCTGAACCTCTTTTCTCAGTGTGTCATTTTTATTTGTTTATAATTAGTTGGATACTAGAATTTTTTTGCTCTTGCTGTCTTCTCTGTGTGAATCACTGCTACAATTTCAAGGACACCTCTGTAGTTCATTGCTGGAAAGCCAATGGCACCTTCTAGAAAGGTACTAGTTATGCTCAGCAGACACACAGACACATACATGAGTGCTTATATTGCTATATACAGACATATCATGTCATCTTTGTAACATCTACATAATAAAGGGGCAAGTGTCATTGAAATATTTAATATTATATATCATTATGATAGATGTGAAAGTTTTACAGCTTTAAAATTTTTGTCTCTGCTCTTGCAGATATGTATTTTTCAAAAAGTTTGTGAAAACTAATCACAAAACCATGAGAAATGCATCTACTTGCTAATTCTCCATGGCCAGCTGTCAAAAGACTGGTGTAGAAACAAGTTAATAGCCTGTACTTTTTTTTTTTCTGAGAGATTATAGTTTTTTTCTTACAAGAGGATTAACACAGAGGCATGATTATCCTTTCAATCGTGTTATTATGTATATCATGCCATACTGTTGAGTTCATCAATGTAATTGCACATTTTTTGTGTTGTGTTTGTGTTACAAATGAATTTGATGAGAGAAAGGGACACAGTTAAAAGAGAAGGAAAAAATTTACCAAAACCAGACACATTGGAAGAATTAGGAATGGACTGCATGCTTCTCAGTTCTTAATTTACAGTATTACTGAGTGCTACATGCTGTTTCCCCTCTCTAAGTGTCTTTATGATCACTGCTATAACAGTTCACTAATAAAACAGTTTATTTTATGGATGCATATATAGGTGCTCCCACCCTTTGCCTTGCACTTGTGGGTCAACTAATTATAAAAGGGGCACTAATTCTTCTTTCTCCCTAGTATGAGATGAGAGCAAATTCTTCGGGGCTTGTTTTTTATTTTTTGATTTACAAGAACTTGGCTTCACATTCTGTATCCAGAACCCCAAGTTCACAGACCAGTGAATGATACTTTTTATACTATGTAGGAAAATTATCCCTTTTTACACGCTGCTGGCATACTTCTACTAGGAGAAATGGAAGTATAAATGAGGATATTAACTCCCTGCCTCATCAGCCAGTCCTGCAATGAGGTGACAAAGCATGTCAGTGCTCTGTAAAATATAAGCATGGGAAAGAATAAACTCTGCCCTGTTGTAGTAATCAGCATATGACCAAAGCTGATGCAAACTGGGAGACGACAGGCTTAGGAAAGATAATTGACTGCAGTATGCTACTGCTAGGATAGATGACAGTTGCAACAACTTAAGAGTTCTGAGTTAGTGGGAGGGGAAAATATGCTGTTCACTCTCTAATTCCCCGGTGGAAGTGCCCTGGGTTTCAAATGGAAGATCTTCCTCATTTCCCTGGAGCCCCCCTGGGGATGATGCTGCTCCCTAATGATAGAGTCAAGGTTCCCAGCAGCCTGGTGATTACATGGGGGATTCATACAGGGCAAATGACGGTTGCAGCCACCCTGTTCTCCTGGTGAATCACTCCTTGTTTAAAGATGCATGACTAGAGAGCAAAAATACTTGACAGTAACCTCCAGGCTGGAACTGAGTAGGTGAAAGATACTGCACAAGGGACATCTCTTTTCACTATGATGAAAATGGTTTTCCCACCAATTTTTTGCCTTCATTATTATGAATTATGCCTTTCAATACAGTTACTAGGGAAGAGAAAGGGGCAAATAGTAATAGCAAGAAACGACATCTCATCTACTTAAACAAATTCACTACACCCAAAAAATCTACCAGAGCTACTATTTTGTTGCTTGCTGTGCTGCTTAAAGGACTTTTCATATCATTTACCACCCTCTAGCTTCATGCTCAGCACTTTTGGCATCTCCAGTATTTTATCTGGTATTGAGTTTGTCATTTGCACCTACAGCTTCCCTCATTTCCTCCTTGGCTCCCTTCATTGCTCTCTGTCTGCCAAGGCAAAAGCCAAAGACACAAAATGTCCCCCTTTCACCAATTTCTGTTACTGCTCCTTGTGACTCCTATCTCTTGTGTAAATAAGTAAATACCTTCTTTGATGGATTTCTTACTGTCTTTGTGCATCAAATCTCACCTCATTTTTGTTTTCATTGTTACTGTCCTATGTTGGAACTCTCGGAAATATGTCCTTATTCCCCATATCAGAGATAATCTTTTCTAAGATATTTCAACACAATCAGCTGCCAGTTTCATCAGGAGTAAGGATATTTCCTTGGAGAACTTCAGCACAGGAAAAAACCACAATCAATCCATAGTCTTTTCACAGAGCCTGTTATCTGAAAATGCTTTGCAAAATCAGAATTATGATTCCCTTTGACCTGCAAAGAGAACAAGACACAGAATGTAAAGATGCCTCCTAATCATCATTGGATGCAAATCTCCCTTTATCCCATTTCTCAAATGACCAAATATCTACATTGGAAAACAATGCAGATTTTAGTCCTTATCACTCCCTTCTGTATCAAAAGGCTAAGAAAAAATTCCTGATTCATTTTTTAATCAATTTGCCATTTGCAAGTGACTAGAAATGCTTATACAGCGGGTAGGTGTCCCAGATCCCTCTAGAATTACTGGGATACAAAGCACTTGAAATCAGAAATCAGTGAGCCCCCAGAGGCGGAGAAAGCACCATCAGAATGGATGAGAAGCTAATCCACCCACATTCTGCCATCTAAATTAAGTCTGTGGAATCACAAAAGCTGAAGAGTGTCACGTTATTCAAAACAGCCCAAACATAGAATGTCACTGTTCCTGAGTAAGAATCATCAGACAGATCCTTAGAGATCCTGTAGAAGTATGAGACCTCCTACTGACACCACAATAAAGAAGCTCTGCCCCATAAAAACATCCTAGGTCAGCATTTTTTTCTGTTCTTGTTTCTCCTGCAGTATATAGCCAAGTTCTGCTGCTTAAGTTCACTTCTCTTTGTGAGCAGGTCACAGCAGGTATTGCCCACAAGACAGGAACCCACTATATACTTCATATTGGAAGAGTGAAAGAATTATTTTTAATTTTTAGAACTCAACTGGGGAAAAGCAGATATATCTCAGTTAGCAGACACCAGTGCCTGCATATTAAAAATACATTAAGATCAATAAATGGATAGCTGAAACATCTATTGAAACATTTCCACCTAATATAAAAGACATGCATAGCTGTAAAATTGAAATATATTTTCTGTCTCTACTACCATGAGATAAAAAATTTCAATGAAAATATAAAGCATGGAATGATACTGCTCACTGTTAATTATTCAGCAAATAGGATTACTATTTTCTTTTGAAGTGATTTTTCTGAGAGTGTGCACTTGTATACAGCTTCAGATTTACAGCTGGAGGATGAAAATCTCCATCGATCTAAAACCTGGAAAAGAGATGGAAGAGGAGGCTCTTTACTCTTATTTGGAAGCAATCTGCTTTTTAGGACCACCAGCAAAATTTTATCTCCATGGCTCTTCATATCCTTGGTCTCCTTATCTTCCCATGTTTACCTCCATGCTTTAGTCTCTGAGGCTCTAATACTGTGAGCACTTTTTTACTGTCCAGCAACTGGAGCACAGTATCATTTTAAGCATGTTGTGAAGCAGATTCGTGATCAATGCTGGCATAATCAGGAAAATGGAAACATAAGGTTTCCTGAGCTAAAAATGGAATTGTACATGATTAAGCAGACAGTCATTTGTACTATATATAGCTCACAGAGACAGAGCGAAAGGGAAAATATTTAGCAAACTACCATTTCAGGGTTTTAAATATATGAATCTAAATGTAAAGCATGTTTTGAATATGTCTCATCTCATTTTTGGATCTGGGGTTATGCAGAGACATGTTTCTCATGTACAGGCTTTAGACTCCAGCCCTGCTTCTAAGAATGCTTAAAGTTCAGAGTAAACCGCTGAACGACCTCTAAGAAGTCAAACTTAATAAGAAAAACACATAGCTTTCTATATTTTTGCAGTGACTGATTATCTTCCAAGATAGATCTCTGTTTCTGAAGGAACTGGTGGGATATGCTGTGGAAAAGGACAAAGAGGAGGATGTAGAGCTTGAGGGAACTCTGACATGATCTTTGCCTCAATTTTCTTTCTTGTGCACTAAAAGAGCGTGGTAAAGTGCAGTATGGCTTCCCAGAAGCTGTCAGCTTCTTACTGTATCACTCCAGAAAATATGATTATTGAGGCTACATTTAGTTCTATCCCCAAAACATCACCAGAAGTGCCAGGACAAGAGGGACAGGACGCAGGACAGGTGTGTACTGCTCCATAAGCTTAGCAACAAGAGCCCTGAGGTGGGTGATCAAAGGGACTCTTTCCTGTTTCTGCTCTGACTCTCCTAGGTGCCCTGTAGAGGCTCTGCCAGGTAGGTCCCTGATGTTATGGATAAAAGTCAGCTTAGAAACCATGGTGCTGCAACACAGACATCACAATTTGTCTGCTGGGAGGGGAATTTGTATTTGTTTGCTTGACTTGAGTGGGGAAAGTGAAAGAAAAAAAAGTGACTGAAAAAGAAATCAATTTGGCTTTGGGAAGATTCTGATGAGTCAGAGATGTGCTTGCTGCAGAAATACTCTGAGGGAGCTGAGAATACCCTGTCCTTGAAAAGTAGTTGGCTAAAGCTCAGAATTTTAAAATATTTTAGCATTTCTATACTCCACATTGCAGCATCCTACTCCCAGAGGAGCTTCACCCTCACTGAGATAATGTAAATCACTTACATTTTAATTGCACAGGGCAGAAGTTCCTGAGTTGCCCTGCAGGAAACTCAGAATGTCCTCACAGAAGTCCCGGGAAAAGACCATGAATGCACTCATGCTCCTAAGTGACTGCTGCAAGCTGGTTAGTACATAAATCCTCATTTTTCACCACACAGGGGATGTAAAAATATTCAAGACTATACCTAACTGTCACCACTATCTGATGGATATTGAGTTACACTGATTCTTGTCTGGAGTCAAATTCAATCCTAATGCTGGGGTCTAGCATAGGAGGTGAATTACCCACCCACCATGCTCCAGAAGGAAGAAAAAAAAATCAATACAGTTACTAAAAGACTTTCCTTTTTTCTCCCCCTGGAGGTATTTCTCGGTGCTACTTAGATTTTCTTGTTCATAAAGAACATGTTTTTTTGGCTTGGGAAGGAAGGAGAGCTGGCATTAGCCCATGATGCAGTCGGCTGTGGCAAGTGCTTCACTTATGCTCAGAACATGGTGTTAATGCAGCAAGTCCTGCACTTTCAATTAAACCTCATCAACGGCAAGTTACTACTGTAGCCTCAGGCAATTAGCTGCAAAGTGAAAGCACTGTAACTTTCCCTGGAGCTCAAGCCAGCAGAGCTGAGGGAGCTCAGAAGACCAGGGTTAAAGAATAACATTATCTGTGACTAAGAGCAAATAAAGCTCAGGACTTCCTCAATAACTTTAATTCAGGAAAGACACAGGTAAAGTCTCCACTCACAGGTGTGGAAGGAGCTTTTAGAAGGAGCATTAGAGTCCCTAAAATTCAGATAGCTGTCACAGCCTAAGCATGGATTAAACCACCACTGATAACAGGCTGCCCAGAGAGTTGGTGGAGGCCCCATCCCTGGAGTCATTTAAGCCCAGGCTTGATGAAGCTCTGAGCAACCTGATCTAGTGCAAGATGTCCCAGCCAACTGCATGGTTGTTGAACTAGATGGCCTCTGAATTCCCCTTCTAACTCAACTCATTCTATGATTCAGCTTTTTCTCTCAGAAAAATAGTCTAATACATAACTTTTTTCTTGTTTTTCTTTTTCTCCTCTAAGGGAAAAAAGCCAACCAGACAGAAACTCAAACGCCTGGCAATTTATGTTATGAGGATCGTAAAAAACATGCTTTTGGGCTTTATGGTCATAAAATGGGTTTGCAAAAACGGATATGTTTGTTGCTTCTTCAGGTTTTTTTAGGAAAATTGATTTTCCTCTCGTCACAAAAAACCTGACCTTAACATGCAGGGTTTGGGGAGTTTTTATTAATTGAGAATTTTCAGCTTTCTGGTGCACCAGGATTTTTACCACTTTATAAGCTGCAGCTGCATTATTGCTGCCTTTTACTTCTGTGTCCTGATCATCATTCTGCTCTTTGATAAGTAGGAACATGCAGGACTCCTATTAGTGGATCTGGATTTATGAGCGTGTTTGAGTGACAGATGCCTGCATGTCATGAATACAAGAGCAGTGAGTTTCTAAAAATGGCAGACAGCATTTCACTTATGGATTAATACTGTATATGAAATATACAGTCACTAGAGACCTCCTGAAGTAGAGGAATATGTAAAGTTAGAAATAGAAGCATGTTTCACAGTAACATACAACCTGAAAGAATCTCAACCACAACAGTTCTTTGATACTGCAGGTAATCACTGGATGAAAGTATCAGGATCTTTCTTAAAACTCTTTAGGCTATCCTCCCTTCTAGATTCCTCAAGAAGACTGCAGAAAGTTGGTTGTAGAAAACTGAATAGCCATTTCTTTCTCCAGAAATACTCAGTTTAAGGTGAAATAGCCTGTCTTTGTTCTTAAAATTTACCTATTAGAATCATAGCATTCTCTAGGTTGGAAGGGACCTTTCAGATCATTGATTCCAACCACTAACATACCTTTGACCAGAAGCATCACTAAATCATAAACAGCAATTTAAGAGTGCTTCAGAGATTGTTCAGACCAGCTAAACCAGATATATTGCTTTAACATCCTCCTATAAGACATGCTGTATTCAGAAAGAAGGAGGTGGCAGCACATGGAAAAAGATGCCAACGAGAACATGTGGAGATAGGATGGGAGGTGAAGATTTACCAGGACGATCATGATAGGGAGAGATTTCCAACAAATTCCGAGCCAACACAGGGCAGAGAAACTCTCAATGTCCTCCTGTCTGTTGCCTGTTTCTGCTAGGGAGGTATTTACCTGGCTCCTCCCTTCAGTTCTCAATTTAAGCTATAAACCAGCGGTAAGAGCAGTGGTCATCTGTAGAGCCCTGCTCAGAACAGTAGGTCACTCCTAGAGATAGGTGGGCTTCCCTTTTTCTATCATGACAAATATCTGAGGCTGACAGCTTTGAGGTATAAAGCAAGCTTTGAAGACTATATTTAATTGACAGCTGTGGCTCAGTTAAATACTCAGCTATGTAAGAAACTGGGTAAGAAAAGATGCCTGAGCTTATTAACATGGTTGCTATCTCAATGTTGAGATATTTCTTCCTTTATATTTATTATCTTGCTTCTAAACAGCATAATAAAGCCCCTCTCACCCCCACTTCTCTTGGGAGACCATTTCAGAAATTAATGGAAGTCACAGCTAGAGGGTTCTACTTCATAGTGTGGCTCTATTTCTCTTGGCTCAGTTTCATCCCCTGAAGTCAGTAGGGAGGAAAAGATTCATGGGTTTTTTAAGGGCAGAAAGGGTCCAAGTGATTATCTAATATGACACACATAACACAAAGCACAAGTTTTCATTCTACTCATTTTGATTCCAAATTCATGAACCAGAGTGCTTTTTCTCTACTGTTCTTCTCTTTTTGTAAAAGATAAATCGAATGTTGAATTTAAAGTTTCCAATGATAGGAAATCTACTGCAGCACTAAGCAAGCTGTTCCAGTGGTTAGTTTGCTCACTATTCAAATTTGCACTTCATTTTTAGCTGGAATTCGTCTTGTTTGAACTAGCAGACAGTATTTCACCTTTGTTTGTTACGCTGCAGAGCCTTATCAAATTTATTCCTTCTGCCCTTTCTCTTCTCCCTGCAGTTATATATAGATTGCAATCAGGTCACCCTCTAAGCCCTCTTTGATAACTAAATAGAGTTGCTCAAGTCTTTCATGACAAGGCACGTTTCCCAAGCCTGGAAGCATTCATGTGGTTCTTCTCTGAATACTTTCCAATTCATCAATATCCATCTGAAGCGTAGACACCAGAACCAAATAGTGTTCCAGGAGAAATCTTGCCACTGCCAAATGCAGAGCTAATTTAACCTCAGCATACCTACTGAGTTCTCTCACATTTAAACATTTAAGGATTACACTAGCTTTTTGAACTATGTTCAGTGACCATGAAGACTGTGACCTCCATGACTTCTTTTCTGCCACTGCCTTCAGAAGTTTTGCATGCTGTGCGGATATCCGATATTTTTATTTTTCAGACATATAAACTTAGATTTGGCTCTGGTGAAACACACACTGTTTGCCTGATATCTTCAAACTGCCAGATCACTTGACAATCTGTTCCCTTCCATGGTCCCCCAAGTCTGTGTTATTTATAGACTTAATCCACAGCTACAGTCTTACTCTTATTTCTAAGTTGTTGATGTATTTGTTGAATAGCATAGGCCTGAGCAGATCCTCTGGGAAACACAGATATTTGACAAAAATTCTTTTTGTAATTAGATTTGGAATCCATTGTTTAAGGAAGTTTCAATGCAACCAGTGTGTGCCTCATTGATTTTGCATCACTCTAGCTTACAAATCAATACATCGTGTCAGTATCATTCCAAATGCCCAAGAAGTCTATTATATCAACAGTATTACACTTATAAAACAGATATGAAATTACATTTAAAAAAAAAAAAGAAATAATAGTATCAATTCAGTTAAACAACACTTTTTCATAAAAACATGTTGATTAGGTTGGATATTAGGGGGAAGTTCTTTACTAGGAGGGTGGTTAGGTCCTGGAACAGGCTGCCGAGGGAGGTTGTGGATGCTCCGTCCTTGGAGGTGTTCAAGAGCAGGCTGGACGAGGCCCTGGGCAACCTCATCTAGTAGATGTGTTTGTTAGGTGGCCCTGCTAGGCAGGGGGGTTGGAGTTACATGATCCTTGGGGTTCCTTCCAACCCGGGTCTTCTGTGATTCTGTGATTCTGTGATTCCTCCCTTATTAACTCTTTTATTACTAGAGTCATGTCTCAGATATGCTTTTATTTTTCCCAGAACTGATAAGGAGCTGACAAACTTGTAATTACCTAAATCATTCTGGCTTTGTTTTTTCAAATATTGGCATTGGGGTGACTTTATTCAAGTTCTTTAGGGTACCCTCTGCCTTCCTTGCATCAATCAACATTGATGGCCACTGACCACTGCTTTTCTTAGCTGTGAGCTGTCTGTATTTTAAAAGTTCTGTTTGACACTATCCTATATTTTTATTTAAGCTGAAATTATTTCTTAATTTTTATTATTATCTGATGTTAATATTCATTCACTCTGAGGCCAGGAACAGAAAGCTTTACTAAATTTTCTTCCATTATTATTGGGAAGCACCAGTAACAATGCTATTGTTATATTTCTGTTTTGACACTTTTTCAAAAAATGCAAAAATACTGGTGTTATCTTTACATCTGCTGACTGCAGATTCCTACTTGCTTCTATTTGTCATTCATATAAATATAAATATATGTATACACACATTGAGATTTGGCTGTTTTCTTTTTAATTCTAAGTATAGTAAGGAGCTTTTTTAGCAATGTGATGTTTCCCTCAAAGTATGTGATATTGCTTTTATGACACTTATTAAAACGTTCATAAACAAGTTACAATGTTTTTTTACATTTTTGCATTTAAATGCTTTCTCCCTGCAGTTTAGTTCATAATTGTCTCAGTCTCTGAGAATCTGACCTTTCTAAAGCACAGGACATAAATATAAATTATTTTGAATTTCTTGTGTTTGCATTGAAGATGTGACCATGCAGACCTCACTCATGGTGTCCAGATCCTTTTCTCTTTGAGTGCTAATATAAAGCATAATATATAATTCTCCATTACTGAATGCAATGTAATTCTTGTGCAATACACAGGGTATTTTAAAACCATCAATGAGAAAATTTTAACATGGCAGTCTACTCATAATTCCCATCTCTATGCTTTATAGAAGTATCTTTAAAGAAGCATTTACATTGTTCTCTTGTTCGGTGATTGGCAGAACAAAGCAGCAACAAATACCCATCTTATTCTTTGAGCTTTTAATGTAATCTGTAAATCCAGATAATTCCTAAAGCTTTCAATGGCACAGACGCTGATATTTTTGAGAAAGTCAAACTTGAAATGGTTATAAATAGTGATTTTCATTATTACAACATGTAAAGACTCCTAGTGGACTTGAGTAGGACCCATCAAAACAAATGTGGGTTCAGAAATGAAAAACTTCACTTGTTTGTTACCAAAGTTCCCAGTTTTGGTGTATGACTAACATGCAGTTTAATCTTTTTCACCTCTTTGTGCTTCATTTATTTTCTCTTAATATCTTAATTTTGTTCCAAAATAATACATCTATGATCTTTTCTATCCTTCCTGTGTTCTTTCTTAACACTGTTTCTGATCAGCCTATCCAATATGATGACATTTAGATGATTGTTTCCCCATATACTGAGACAGAGGGGACAAAAGACTGATCTGTCTTTCCAAAAAAACACAGTGTAAGTTTTACAGAACTCCCTACCCAGCCTGTAATCACTTTCCAGAATTTTTAGCCTTCTGTTTTCCATCTTTTGAAAACTAATTTTCTTCTCTGCCATTACTGAGGTCACTACTAAGGCCTGTGAGTCACCTAGAACTCTTCATACTGAGCAAGTGAATGCCCAAAAAGGCCAAAGTCCAGTGTTTGTCCATTGACTTTGAAGCCTAAGCTGCTCTACTTCACTCATGAGCCCTGTGAATTTTCTACTCCTTCATGTAGAAGTCTTTCATATATCTTCTGGGACAAATGTCTAAAACCTACTTTCACCCTTTCTTAGATTAAGATGTTTTTCTAGTTGAGATTGGGTTGATCAGACTTTCCCTGAAGGGTTCCCAGCACTTCTCCACTCTATTCTACTCAGTGGAAAATTGCAATATTTTTGAGAAATATTGAAGACAGCCCTGAATCAACAGCAGATTCCCTTTTTGATTCCTAGCACTATCTGTCCTAAAATGTGTCAAAAGACAAATTTCAGTAATCTCTGTGGATTTGGCAGGTTCTTGTGTTATTTGCTTCAAATGGATATTTAATCAATTTTAAAATCCATTTCTACCCATGCTAACTTACCCATCAATGGTTCAGTTTTGAATGAGTTTTGCTAAGAAAATGAGAAAGAAAGGAATAAGAAATACTCATGATACATTTTTCCAATCCCTTCTGCCTTTTGTTGTTGTCTTAGAAGAAAAATCTCCATTTCTACTACATTTTACTTGCGATTTTGTGGCTTTAGAGGACCCTATATTTTTCAAAAGTCTTTAAACTATCATGATTTACCAAATAGCAGTGAATGGCACTGGGATATTTTTTCTTAAACTTATTAATAAGAGAGGGTGAGACTCTCTATATCTATGTAAGTATGGAAAAGGAGACCTTAGTATAGTGGTACAGTGTGTGTATATATATATATATGTGCATATATAAGGAGGACTTAATATAGTGTACTCTTTATTCTCTAGTACACTATATCTAGAGAAAAGTATATCTACATGTATGCAAACAGAAATGTGCATGCTGAAATCTGATGTACTACAGTTATCATTCTGCAAGGCCTTGAGGTTAAAGATGAGAACTCAGACTTTCAAATCATAGCTAGTGACACAGAAAATATGGAGAAGGCATCACTGTCTATACAGCTATTGCAGAGATGGCACCTGAGGCTGATCATCTCTTTGCAATCCCTAACAATAGACATGCCAGTCTATTGTGTCACACACAACCCCGAAGTGTAAGGCATGAAGCAGGAAAAGCTGGGAGGTCAAAGAAAGGAAGGCCTTTCCACAGAATGATGAGAGGAAACTGTAACAGCAGGACAAGACTCCATAATAATAATAATAATAATAAAGAATAAGCTAAAAGGCAGGCAGGCAAGCTGAAGAATTATTTACTGTCGAGGAAGAGAGAGGATTTTTATATGCAGCATAACAGAAGAAGCTGACTAAATTATAACCTTAGGTCCCCAGCAGCAATCAAACAACTAAAGAGGAAAAGGAACTCAGAGAGAAAGAAGGAATGTGAAAGAAATAGAAATTCATAAAGAGCTTCTATTAACATGGGAAAGAAAGTAAGGAACTTGAGGAGTGAAGTCAGAAGACAAAAACAAGTTAGAGGAAAATGAGAAATAGATCAAAAAATGGAAAGCCCTGGATACATCAAATAAAGGGTACTTTAATAAAAATTCTCAAAAATATTCACAATGTGCACAACATGAGGCTGGTCATATGAACTGGAATCACAAAAGGGAAAATACTACTGAAAGCTTTTATTTTATGCATGGTGCTTACTGAAAAGAAAGCATCTACACACCAGTCAGCTCACTGGAGATTCAGCAAGAGATTTTTGTACCCAGACTAGGATTTGACTAGACAAATATATTTCAGTAAATAAAACAGAAAAAAAAATTGAATTGAAAATTGAGAAAACGTGCAGTGGAAATAAAAACTCTTCACCTGCAAAAAACCTGAGCAAAACTTCTTTCTCAGTTGAGTAATGAAAAAGAGGTATCGAGTTTTATATTAGCTTAAACTGAACCCTTACTAGATGTCTGTACATTTACACACTGTGAGTGAACCCCTATGGAAAGCTTTCAAAGAAAATGTCCACACTAAGTTCCTACTAACTTCAACACAAAGAAAATGTCCACACTAAATTCCTACTAACCTCAACATTATGAACACGGTTTCTTGGTTTAAGTATATAAGACTATGAACTTTAAATTTTTTAACCAAAAGTTTGCATTTTCACAATTTTGCAGATATTTTCTTACACTAATGTAGCATTTAATGGAAAACTGAGTTTTTCTAAATGTCCTTTTATCCACTCCTTACAGAAATTTTTTGACCAGCTATGTATCTGCTGTACTACACTTGCAATACAAAAAAAAAGGGAAAGAGCTTGTGCTTCAGCTCCAAATCGCAGCAAGACAGATACCAAAAATACAGGAAATATCTCCACTGCTAGGAAAGTCAATACTAAAGATACAGACTTCAAAAGAAATCAATAGTATGACAACATCCCTGCAGAATAGACCTGACCACTAGACATGATACCTCTTTGCCTGCTGACATACACAGTATTTTTAATCTAATGATTCAGGCAACAAGGAATCCTGTGCCTCAAAATCATGACATGAGTTTAAAAGGAGGAAAGTTAAAGAAAACTATGTTTTGCAGTTTGGTTTTTTTCAGCTTTCACATTTTTCTTTTTTTTGTTTTTTTTAGAAAAACATACCCTGTAGGTTTTTTCTCACTTGTTCACTTTTCACAGCAACTACAAGCAGTCAAAGTCAACTTTTCTTTTTAATGAAAGTTGATATTGGTCACAACAATAGTTCAGAGATGACTTTTGAGAAAAATATCAATACCAGCAAGTGAAATAATGTAAGTTTGCATTATTTAATATACATTTCTCCATTCTTTCCTCTTCTTCTGCTGTCCATTAGAGTACAAGATCAGGACATTCAATCAAAAATACATATATGGAGTAGTAATTTTGGAAATGTTTTCGTTAGAATGTTATTATAGCTTTTGAGGCTTTTTAACCTATTCTTTGTTCTAGTGCTGTTAGTCTTTTTTTGTGGGTTTTTTTTTTAATGGCAAGGAAATATCTATTATAAGAGCCGAGGTCACCAAAAAATTATCATTTTAGAGTTGATCCATTTGCAGTAAAATACATTTGTTCTTGAGCATGTTGTGGAACTGGTGGCAAACGTTCTGTGTCAGTTGCTTGCTAATTGACTTTGTACGTGCTCCCCTCAAACCAGGGGCAAGTTCTCTGATGGCCTGATGTGTTGCTGGGCAAGAACAACAGAGCAGGGTCAGGTTGGTGTGCATTAACATTCTGTCATTTCCTATGGCTAGTAACTGCACCCAAATCCTGCCTTCCATAAAATATTTGAAAGAACACAGACTATTTCTGGTTCCTGGAGCTGCCATAAGGCAAACAAAGGGGACAGAGAGAGGCTGACACCAAGGAGAAAGATCTGCAAAGCAGTCACAAAAGTCAGTCAGGACACAACTTGGTAACAAATCTTGCAGGGATCATAGATTACTTGCATGACCCTTAGTGTAGATTCACTACAGGACAGGATGGCATCTTGTAGAGACAAGGATCATAGTGCTGTGGTTACAGAGTGTCCTCCCTTCCATCCCTGCAGCAGCCTGGGGCCATAAAGGCTGGGCTGGCTCCACTATGAACTGACTGAGAATTCAGCTTCATCTTTCCAAAACTCAACTCATTCCTTCTCTCTGAGTGTTTCTTTTAAGGTGCATAAAAAGTTTGCCATGCAAAGCTAACATAATTACTTTCCTGCCTGATCTTAAAACTTCCAGTCACTGACTAAACTCTACTTAGAGAGTATTTTTAAAAACCATAGCGATGCTTGCTGTAAGACTGTTTTTTCCTGAAGCCTGATCTTGATTCCTGTCTCTGCAAGGTAAGCCCACAACTCCTTGTCTTCTCCACACCAGATTCGCCAATCAAACATCCTTCTTTCTACAAGGTACTCTCAGATATGTCTCAAGACTTGTGTCTATGCTAGCATTTCCCTACTGCTTCTGAAGGGAACAATTCCTCCAAAACCCCACCTAAAATCAGGTAGAAGCAATTTAGGCTACCCTTACAGAGACCCGTTAGGTCAGTAGGTTGAGCTGGGCAGAGACCCAAAGGCTTACTTTATCTATGGGTTATATTTTGTGGTGACTGATTGCTTCCTCAATAAATTAGGCAGATGCTTTTCCACTGAAACCAATGACTTATTGAGGAGCCTTTAAAACAGTAAATCCATTCCTTTGTCATTTTTCTGGACAGTAATGGTACTGCTGTAGTCACTGAAAAATACAGAGCTGCCCTTTGCATTGATGACATCTCTTTTTTTGAAGCAGAAGTTACAGTTGCTAAAGCAGCACTTTTGTGGACCCAGTAAAAAATCATTATTCACAGCTTCTTCTCAGTCATTATTACTGATGAGGACATCAAGTCAGGCTTGAGGGATGTAAGCATTCAAGAGTTCAATGTACTGCCGAGGTCATACATGAATAATGCTGCATTTCCTGAGGGCTTTTCAGTCTAAACCTTTTGGGTTCCCAAAAGAATGCTAAGGGACAGCAATTTATGTATAGGTTACCAAGCTCTTCCATTTTTTATGTTATCAGGCACATTAGAAACTAAAAATATCCCCAGAAATCCCACGATCTAATTGAAAAAATGCACCATTTTGGGCAGCAAAGAAATGTGAGAGATAACCACAGGAGACAACTGAAAAATCATCTTGTTACCACATCAAACAGGTGAAAAACTCCATTAAACAATAGTAGGGAACGTGATTTCCTACCTGCAACCTTCAAGTTACAGGTTTAAACATCTTAATTCAGTACAGCTAGAGAGGAATAACAGAAAATGTATCTCAGAGGTCCTCTCTTCTCTAATAATTTTGCTTCCTCTTATCTCCTTTAAGTCTTCATTCTTCCCTCTTATAGTTCCTTACTTCAGTGTCTACCTTAGCTCAGGTATGTGAAGACTTTTGAAATCCCAATAAAAGAGTATAGTTTGCCAGAAGGGCAGTGTACACACATGAAGATACATACAACTGCATTAAATGGTGATGTAATACCCTCATGTTCCTTTCAAGGACCAGTTCATGGGCCCTCACCAAGGGAGCTGCTTTTTGTACCAGAAACTGAACAGATAAATCAGAAAATACAGATCCCATAGCAAAGCTTTCAAAATCCAAAGACAGAAATGTAGTCTGACACACCAGGAGATAAATATTTCACCTTGAAACAGGCACCAAAGTTCCTTTATAATTACAAAAAAAAAAAAAAAAAGAAAAGAAAAAGGAAAATATAACTCCATAGTAGAATGATTTTCTTTTATTCTCATGGCTAGAAAGTAAACTGAATGACTTTGAGTGCGCTTGGGTTCTCATGAGAGGCACTGGTCTACTTGATTGACAGAGAAAATGATATCTTTTAATTCCCCTTTCCCTCAGGGAGGGAACATGCAGGAGAGCAAGCAGCTGAAAGTGAGAGCAGGTAGAGAGCACACTGTGACACCCGAAGTGTTCAGTCAGTAGTGGACCACACTCCCTCCAGCATGACCTGGAGAGACTCCATTTAGCATCTGTGTTGCCACACACATTCAGCTCAAGCCTGCCCACTGAGATGGCTAACTACTACACTGATATTAAACCTGTAGGTTCCTAATGAAAGAGATGCTCAACTAAGGTCACTAGTTCTTGCCACTGCCAAGCAAAGCAGCAGAAGTCACTTGCATCACTCCTTCCCAACTGATTTGATCTGGATTCAAACCAGGACTTAAAGGAAAGGTGAAAGGCACCTGAAGCCACTGAGAATTTGCATTTCTGAGAGCCTTGTTTAATTAACCTAGGTCTAATGATTGCTCCTCTGTATGTGCCAGTGAGGTCAAACGAGTCAGGATTTATAAGCACTCTCCCTATGCCTTTGTGCTGAATGGATATACTGGTGATGTAGCAAATTTCTCTGTGTTGGTACCCAAGGGATGTCACATTTTAATGTTATCTTCACACTAAAAGCCAGATGTAAAGGGCCTGCTTTGAGGTCAGTAAAGGTGAAGTTTACTGTAAGAGCTGATCAGATCCTGTAACTAACTGGGATCCAAGCAAATCCTTAGGGAGGTAGAAAAATCATGGCCATGAAGGTCACAGAAGAAATGGCCTTAGTGATTCTGCCTGGAAACATGCACCTTAGTCCTCACTGTTACAAGATTTTGAAGTGCCTGAGATAGTTTTTATTACAGAGGCACAAAGAAACCAAATTAGAGCTAGAAGTTGAAACCAAGTTTTCTGAACCCAAGAACAATCTGCACATCTCCTCCTATGTCTGAAAGTTCCTAGACACACAGAACAATGCTCCAGAACAACTACTACCTCCACCAAAGAAAAATTCAAATGAGGAAATTGTTGTACATCTTCCTTCTCTCATTTTTGAAAGTTAATCTGGGTACACTACTCTTCTTAGCTTCTCTTTTGAAATAGTTACTTTCTGTGTTCTGGCTATTACTTACTAATTCTTGATTTTAATTGGGAGCTACCTCATGAACTTGAGCTGAATATAGTGCTAAATGGGTCAAACCCCTTCTCTGCCAGTGATTTATAATATGTTACCTGGTCACTGCAGTTTACTGGGGCCCTGACCCACATTATCTAGAATGAGTGTTTAATATTCTCAAGCAATTTCAGCTTCGACAAAATACCTCTCATTTCACCCAGCAAAACTGATCTTGTGACTGAGGATCTGTGGGGACAAAAGTCACAGGTGTCAGGGATTGCATAACAATCAATGGTTCTGCAGTGAATTTTCATGAAGCAAAAACATCAGATATTTTTAGCAATTACAACTAATTCCTACCCTAGGCATAGATGAAATACATCTGTTTGCACTATGATGTGAAGTTAATCTCATCATTAATAATTCCACTCATATTTATCTTAATATTGTTAATTACATGGGACTTGGTGGGTATGAACACAGCAGTGTGTGTTAATTTGTCTTTTTTCCAAGATTTTCAATGCAATTTATCATTAATTACTTGCTGCTTAATTCAAAGACCTCCCCCAAAGAATAATTCCAGCATTATTATGGCATCTTAGAACAGTTGCTAGGGCTTCTTATTCTGCATAACAAGTTATTACCAAGAAGGGTAAAAAAAACCCCTACTATCATTCTTACATTTTAAATGGTATGCTAATAGACAGCAAAGTTTGGATAATTTAACAAGATAAAGGCCGTCCTTGAACTTTACTTATGAATGATAGATTCTATCTTAATTTTAATGATTTATGAGAATGCTTATATTGCATATTCTCTAGTGTGGTCCTTATGCAGTGCCTATTTGAGTCTTTGGATAGATTTTCTTTGGCTTTAATATCCTTTTAATAGGCACTTTATGACCTGTGTGTTAATAAGGAACATGTTCTGGCCAGAAGCTGCTTGATATTGCAGAGAGTGTTCAGAAAATTTCTGGAGGGAGTAGTCCAGCTCTAATACTGAGGAATAGCAGGTTGTGTAATGTAAATAGTGTTTGAGGTCTTTATATCTTACAGAAGACTAAGGTCTGTGTAGATTATAGATACAGTTATTGCATGACAAAACCATGGTGCATGCAATTATAAGTTGATTCTGACTAAAATGAATCAAAGGATTATCAAAAGTAGGTCTGTGAAAAATATTTCCAAGGATAAATTTTGAGAAATATTAGCTGTCTAAAGAAAAAAAATAAACTTGGTCACACATCAAGAGTGTAGTCCCCTGATGCTCTAGGCAAGGAACTGATGGAAGATAATTCTGGCTCCTTTCAAATTCCCATGCATGAACTCCTTGCCCACAGAAACTACTATGTCATGCCTGGAGAGATAAAACATGTTCAGGTCTCACTCCAATTTGAACAGAAGACATCGAAATAGAAAGCATTCTTGGGTCCAAAACAACAGATAAACAAGGTATGTTGGAAGTTCAGGATCTTGCCCTTGGAGAACTCACAGAATGTCCTTAACTCAAAGGTGTTTAATTGTCTCAAATCTGCAAGGTGAAACAGATTTCCAGACACCCTGAGGATTGACCAACCTGGTCTAGTGGTAGGTGTCCCTACCCATGGCAGAGAGGTTGGAATTAGATAATCTTTAAGGTCCCTTCCAACCTAAACCATTCTACGATTCTATGATACACTGCCAGAAGATACTCACTGAAGATACATGGAAAAGCTCTTTGCTTCTATTTTAATCTGGCCATTGAGCTCCAGCTTCAACCACAGACAAATACCCTGGACTAAGGAGGAAGGGAGCTTACTAGAGTCACCAAAAGCAGCCTAGAGAAACTGCAGCACTGACAAAACTCCAATCAGGAATTAACACATCACAACATACAACAGAGCAAGATTGTTTGCCTGTTAATTCTATTCTCAGCTCTCTGACCTCTTTTTGCACCGGTTTCTCTTCCCCCCAAGGGAGCAATTGCTGGCAGTAATTGTAAGCAGCATTTGAAGCAAGCACAAGAGAGTAGCAATAGGGCTGAGAGTTCTGCTGAGATTCCTTAAATATTCATAAGACATTGATATAATTCCCAGGTCCTTCCAACTACAAATGATCTAATAAAATGGCAGTCACAATAGATGTCAGTCTGAGCTGTGTTACTTCATATCTCAATCATTTTATTTTAAATTTATTTACTAAACTTGCATCATAAAGCTAACCTTCACTCTGAGTGGCATTTTATGTGATTCTAATATTCACTGTTGAATTAGCAGATTGTAAATAAACTCATGAAGCATCAGAATTTCACTTAACCTCAGCATACTCTTCACTCACCCATGTTACAGCCGGCTTAAATTCCATTTAAGCGTAAGTTTCAGACTTTGAGGTAATGCCACAATGCTTTTGTAAAAGTACTTGCAATGGACTGGATTAGGCTGCACTAACCAAATTGCATGTTATTATATTGTGAAGCTGAAGCACTGCTCGCTAGCCCCTCAGAAATGAAGCACAGAAAGTTTCCATGCTATCAAAACTTGTCTGTAAAACATCAGCTTAAACAGATCCCCATTTCCTCACACCAAACTCATCCATTAGAAAAATACTTCAGTGGTACCCAGTTGATCCCACAGCAGCAGTTCTTCTAGAAATGAAGGTGGCTTTAATGAGGAAAGTGTAAAGAGGCATATTTAGTCCTGCAAACCTAGAGCAAGAAAAACTGGTGATAGCAATTTTTCCTGCTTTGGTGTTGCCTACTTCAGAATTTCAATTAGTTCACAATTCCTATGTTAAATAAAACCAAACCAAAACAAACCAGTTTAGAAGGCAAAATAATTGAGGCTCTGTAAGCAGATGCATTGTGGAACAAATATCATGGACACATTGGAAATAGAGGAATATTGGATTCTAGGAGAAGACATTGAAACAGAACATGATGGACTCTACATACATTTACAGACTTCTATTGTGCTCAAGAAACATGAAGTATCTTACTTTTACGGAAAAATCAGTTATAATACAGGGTAACTAATGTGACCCATAGAAAGCTTGTTACCTCAAAGATGGGACAGGGAGATCTCTGAATTGTATTGATATCAAAGAAGGTGGGGGGAAAAATCCTCATTTTGTTAAAATTATGGAAGTGTTTGTAAATCATCCAGATGCAGATATCTTGAAACAAAGCCACCATTTGTCAAGGAACTTTTCTATAATGTTTTATATCATGCTTCACAGGAACTTTGAAGAGCTATTGGTGTGATATTGAAATTATCCTACTTATGAAGCTCAGAAAATTGATCTAAAGGAGAATTTCCACTCTGAAAAGCTTCTGACTTTCAGTTGATCTTCTGATGTGAAGTTGATTGCTTCTGACTCCATCCATTAAAGGTCACTGGTTTGTATTCCCTCTCTTACTCTATCTCACACATGCATGCACACACACTAATATTTTCTCTTATTGCCTGCATATTTTCTGTGGTATAGAGCAAAGCCAGACACCAGCTCAGTATATATCAGAGGATATGACACCATTCCTGAGAAGGATTATACTGAAACATTGTTATCACTCAAGACTTGTAGCATCTCTGGGTATTTGGTGTTCACTTATCACAGTCTTTCTTGAGTCCTGCCAAGTCAGTCTCTATACATTTTGCATCTTCCAAATACATAAGTCATCTGCACTCGGTCAAGCACTTCACAGAGTTTCTTTTCCTATGGTAATGTCTTTCATGTGAGCTATCCCATTGTTTGGAAGCTGTTCTCTCATTCCAAACTGCCACTACAACTGAACATTGCATAAGTGTCAATTAAAAAGGACAACACGAACTCTGTAATTACAGTAACCCAGTTAGATTTACAGTAAGAATGGAAGACTTCTATATTGATTTCACTGAGTGTGAATGTATGACTATTAAAAACACATGAGTTTCAATTAGTCAGGCTCATATTTACATTTCATTCTGAATCAGAGATCCATTTTTCTCCTAAATAGTCATGTTCATGCTGGGCATTATTTATCTCTGAATACATAGAATCATAGAATCATAGAATAGTTTGGGTTGGAAGGGACCTTAAAGATCATCGAATTCCAACCGCCCTGCCATAGGCAGAGACACCTCCCACTAGATCAGGCTGCTCAGTGCCTTGTCCAGCCTGGTCGTGAACACCTCCAGAGAGGGGGCATCCACTACCTCTCTGGGTAACCTGTTCCAGTGCTTCACATGTACTTCATGTTTACATTTGTCCCTTTTGAGATGCAGCAAAGTAGGGAGGTGTGCAAAGCACTCACTTTTTGCTAATGCCAGGTACCCCAACTGAGGTGGAATCCTAATCTTTTGTGAATTATTTTACCTCTGGAGAATACAATAGGGACCACCTTTTTCAGCTGCAGGTGAATAATTTTTTATGAAGACGCGTAGTCAGGAAAAACATTGAAAAGTGATAATTACAAGTCATGGACAGATGATGGGGTTTGTTCTCCATCAATACCAGATGCCAAATGTCCTTGTGTTCAAGATCACAAGGTACATCACTACTTAATGGTGCTTAGACAGGAAAAGAACTTTTAAAATTTATGATGGAAAGAATAAATTGTGAGTTTTAGAGGCAGAATCTATAGTAGAAGGCTAGTAGTAGTGCATAAAATATGTATCAATCAGGCTCCCAGTATCTATTTTTCAATGAGCTTACAGAGAGCATATGCAGAATAGTCAGACTTCTCAAAGTCTTCCCCAACAAGGAGCTTGAAAAATGACTTTGTCGTGGATAGTTTTTCCTATAGATTTTTTCTATTGAATTTTTTTACAACATCAGTGACCAGGATGGAGCACAATACACAGACAGATAACTTTGTTTTGCAAGCAACACAACAAAGAACACGAATATAATACATGATTGTTTGTCCTCTGATAACATTTTGTTGTTACAAAGACTTTCCTTTTTTCCCTTAGCTGTGCAGAAACTTCATTTAGCTCTTTTTGAAATGTGCCCCAATAAAATATACTTTATGCTTTGTACTTTCTCTGTATGCTTTCATATTCTGTTCAGATTTTCCCAAGGCTGCCAAAAGGCTTGAATTAGCTGAAGTGAATTCTGTTGTGATTGGTAACAACCAGGTTACACAGATTTGGATATATCTCGCTGGTTTTTGCTGGTTTCACTCAGAGCATCTATTTAAGGGATGCTTTGATTTAGTGTTGCTAGTGTCTCTCTGTCCATATGTAGGATAATGGTTGGTTTACTAACTAAGCCCACCATCCACAGGGACAGGAATCTGTGTTTTTATTGGGATCTATAGGTTGGGTTGTTTTCTTTGTGTTTTTTTCGGGGATACAGGACACAATAGGATTCCATCCCAGCAACACTAAGAGGAGTTAAGAGTCAGTTGCACAAGTTCCAGCATGCTAAGCATGCACAGGGCTGCCATATACCTGTATTAGACAAGTTCTTGCAGTTGGAAGGCAGGTAGGATGTCTTATGGCATCTAAAATGAATTTGTTTTACAACTGAATCTCTTCTAAGTTACTGTAATGCCAATAGGCAATAAGAGAGAGGGAAGTCTAGGGAAGGAGATATCCTGTTCAGCCTTCCTTTCCAGTTGCACAAAATCCAAACTTTGGATGGACAGTAGTTACATGCCATCTAACCAGCTGCAGAAGTCAGATTTAACTCAAATCCAAAGGTTAGGAGAGGTATTTTAATACAATAGATTCCACAGTTTCAGGTCTCAGAGTCTCTCCAGACTCCAGAAATTCCTTGGTACTATTTACATTTAAATACTTGTTTGGTAACTTACTGCAGTTTGAGGTGCACCACAGAGTCACCTCTGGAAATCTAACTCCGTGTATTTCTATAAATGTGTCCTTTGGGTCATATAAATTTAATGCTTTCAAATGTTTTGTCATTGGATGGTTCTCTGATTGATGGCATCAATTTCAGAAAGACATTTCCTATAAAACCAATGCTTTTCTGGTCCTCCTCAATGATGAAGGATCATATTAGAGGACAGAAAGAAGGACAATACTAATGATCTCTTTCCAAAGACCTCCCAGAAAATAAACCTCCACCTTGCAGGCCTTTTAGCTGCATAAATATTGAAGACAAAATGTGTGTTTTGTGATCTGATGGCATACAATGCTTTCAGAGGGAGAAGAACACATTTCAATTAATTACTGAATACATTTTGCTGAAAACTTAAAAAGCTACAATAAAATTCTACTTGCATCAGAGTTACTTGCTCCTAATGTGTGTTTCACACTCCACACATCAGTCTGTTCTGCCACAGACCTCATTCAAGAAACATTCATATTGAGAGTAGTGCATGGCAGTGTCTTATCTTCCTCCTGGTGGAAAGCAAAGGACATCAAGCAAACTTCAAAAGCTCATGTTCTGGCTTTGTGATAAATGTGGTCTATGATTTCTGTAGCTACATCTTCCTGCTTACTGAATATACATCATGCCACTTTGGATTATTCTTATGGATTCAAACAGAAAAAAACCTAAACTATAATTAAAATTGAAAGAGATATTTTCGGTCTATTTATCTAAAGACACTAAGGCTAGTCTAGAACTGTTGGTCATAAAAGGGCTAGCAAGAGCACTGCCCTTGCAGTGCTTGGCTGTGTTATCTTAACATGCCTCCAAATTTCAAGGGAGAAAACACAATCACAGAGAGCTCAGTAAATGGGCTGGAGGTAAAGACAGAAGCTGTGTTCTGAGATGCACAGATGTTTCTTTTCCCTGGTATTTCAGTTGAGTAACACAGCTGTGCTACCTCATTTCAGAGCTAGAAGATAAAGCAACTTGCCAAAGGAATCCTCCATGGCTTCATGTCTGCCTGCACAGTCTTTCCTCCAGTCATCAGGTCACGTCACTATTTACTATCATTATTAATTCCGTTTTCTCTTTGATGTTCAGAGCTTTTCCCTAAGAGAGTTTCATCTACTTTCTAGCTTGGTATTTCCACTAACTTTCAACTCATCAATGCTCCAACGAGCGTATCTGTTGTTCAGCGTGTCTTTAGTTTTAAAAGGTTTCATTCTTTTTTATTCTTTCTAGAGACCTCTGACTTAACAAACTCCCCTGGAAATGGCTCATGTTACTGACGGATATGAACATGCTCTTTCCTTTACTAGTACTTTTTTAATTTCATGGGCTCTGCCATTATTTAGGACTGTATTTGGAAAATTTCAAAGGTGTGTTCCTTTTTATTCAGCAAGGACAGACAAGGCCAGTGGTTGAAGTAAAGGCCCATGAAAGCTGGGTACTTGATTAACAGAGAGCAGCTGTATTCAGAAAGTCACTGGCCAGCTTGGAGACAGAACTATTCATCTTTCAATGGAGTGGTTACAAATGAAGAGAAAAAATACTACCTGAAAACCAGATTTGAGCAACATGTTATACTCCTTTTCAAATGTTTTTCCAACTAATACTCTTCCATGGCTTAAATTATCCTGACAGAAAAAACAGTTGAGGTAGCTTTTAAACTAATGATACAATCTCATGGATAATTTCCCCTAAATAGCTCAGAGATGTGTCTGAATGAATCATGTATCATTGTGGGAAGCAATTTTCCTCAATGAGTCCTACCTGCTGGATATCACATTGCATTGCAGATTGAGTAAAAGCCTTTGTCTGAAATCAGATTGAAACTGTCTTTGGAGCAAAACTTAAACCCTGAGGGTGAGAGCACTACGTATTTAACAATTCCCCATGATTCACATGTTCCACACATCCCTCCCCACATCAAGCAACTCACTTTGTGAAGCACTTTTATGACTTTCAGCCTATCTTCACAGGTATTACTGACCTTAATATGGGCTTATATTGCCCCTTGATGTGCTGCCCAGCATCTCATTGATGCCTTAAGGGCATTAGTTTGTTAGCTCCACGTGTTGTCACAACCTCAGGCTACTGCACTTGTATGGAGAAAATTTGTCCCTGCTTACTGACCAGATCCCTGCTTACTGGCCAGACAATGAAGCTAAATTAAAATTTTGATGTAACTTGGTTATATATACATTGAGGATATGATTCAAAGCTCTTTGAATCCACAAGACTCCTAGTGATTTCAATGAATTCTGGAGTTCGTTCTGCAGCAGCAACTAGTGCAGCACAACTGATGGCAAATCCAGACTGAAAATTATTCTAATCAGAGTTTTGCTGGCTTACATCTGGTCTGAACTTTTGGATAATCTGACACTTAGCTACCTGAAGGATAAAACTCCAGTTACGAAGCTGGTGATCTTTACACTCTCCTGACAGGATGCAAAGATGAAAAATCAGGTTTTGTCTTCCAACGCAGGAAAAATAGAAGCTTTTTAATCATTCCATAAAATTATATCCCAAATATTCCTTAAAGTAACCCTGGACAAATGGAAAAACCTATGGGAAAAGTTTCTTCACTGATGGTTTCAAAGTACACCTCAAAAATCATAAGAGAATTGTTTCATTACAACATCCTTCTGTAAGAAGAAATATATGATTACTGCCCATCAATTAGGGCAAAATATACTTGATTATACATCTCCATGAGTTTGAAAAAATCCTACTAGGTTTCCTAGTAAACTGTCATTTTATTTTCTTGATACTGAAGTGTTTGTAAAGAATCTAACTATTACAAAGTGGTCCTAAAGATGATGTCATTAAAATATTTTTTTTTCTGTCCAGTTTCAACAAATTTCATATCGCTAAAAGCTTCTAGACTGTCCTCACTTCAGTTTAATAGCAAACAAAATAGTAATAAGATTATTTCAGTACCTAAGTCCAAAACACAGTCTTGCCAATAAATCTAGGCTTGCTCTTTAAGAGAGCACACAAACTGAATTTTTTGCCCATTCAATCCTTTGCCACTACTGGGTGGAAACACATTTATTTATGATTTGTTAGATTGAAATTCACTGTCCCACTTTCCAATTAAAACACACTTTCTTACATGTAGCTGGTTGCAGTCTTTTTCTCATCCAGTTCAAGAGAAGTGCCAACCTCCTGGATAATAATTTCATATACTGCAGAACACCACATATTTGTACATGTATCTCATAGATCTTGTACATGTATCTCTTCTGTTGCAAAAGTCTGTCCAAGACAAGTGTAGCATGGCAGAATGCCCATTACAGAGGTAATTCTTCTGGTCTAGACCAAACTGTCCCATCCATTTCTCCAGAGTATGTATCCAGGGCAAAAAAAGGTACAAATCCCACAGAAACATTCTGTAAGTTGACAGCTGCACATAGAGTTATCTCTGTGGTGGGCATTCTGCTGTGCAACATCACTTTCACCAACATTTACCCTCATTTTACCACCCACAGACAAGCCTCTCGCAGATTTGCTGTCCAGGGGAAGACCTGCAAGTCTTTTGGATGGAAACCCCTCCAAACTGTAGGTATGGGGTCATAATCATTGATAGATGGTGGTGATGAGATCCATTTAAAATGGGGTAGTAAACTGTCTTCAAGTAGCAAAGCCTTTTGTTACATGATCTGCAACTGAAGATGAAAAGGATGTTCATAAACCAACAGCACCAACTACAGAGGCACATCCATTTTCCTTGAAGCAGCTCTGCAGCAGCAACATGACATGCAGAGAAACAGAGCTGAAGCATTAAGCAAGATGCTTATTTAAAAACCAGGGAGAACTCTTTGCCTTTCTATAGTCTGGAACATGAGCAAAAGCTCTGGAGAGGAAGGACAGAGGGTAAGCACATTGACTCATTTTCCTGACAGAAAGAGAGATCAGTGCAGCTGAGACAGCTGAGCTCAAGGTTCTCCAAATGCACCCTTCACACCACACATTTCAAAGACTACAATAAAAAAGCACCAAAACCAAGTTTGCGTCTTTCCCATCCTGCAAGCTTCATTCCTGGCCATTCTGTCTTGGTCACAAATAAGCAGTAATTTATGTTTTGAGGGCTAGCCCTAGCAAATAGAATCATAAAAACAATCCCCAGCTGTTTGTTTGTGTGTACATTTTTTTCCAAGGTTAGCATTTATTTTAGATGACACTTTTTTCCCCCTTGCCTGAGAAGAGATATTTTCTCCATGCCTTTTATCAAACTGACAGGTGATATTGCTTTAAATTGGGCACTGCATCGTCAACACAGGCTTTCTCATTTCAGGCCCAACGCATCAGTCAGGTGGAGGAGAACTCATTTTGCCTTTTATTTACTAAATGCAGATTGGGGTTTCAGGAGCAGGGAGAGCAGGAGAAGGGGAAAGAGATGCCCTGGGTGATAATGGGAATGAAGGAGAGAAGACAGCAGTAGAACAATACAGCATGAAGCAGGCAGGAATTTATTGTAGGCTGATTAGATGACATCCATCTTTTTGTCTATAAACCATTCTCAAAAGCGTAGCTTTCAAATCCACTTTATCCTCTATCATGGCTCCTTCTCCATCAACAGGAGAAAAGGTAGCAGGGGGTTAAGAGGACGTTCCTGGTGGCCTGTAGATGTAGCTGAGGGATTCACAGAAAGTGAAATAAGATTTCAGACTGGAACCCTGCCCTACCTGGTTAGTCTTCAATATCCACAGAATCTTAAGAGCACATCACACAGAAAAGATGATAAAAAACAATTCTTGAGACTACACTAAAAGGGAGAAAGTTTCTGGGCTGTGTGGATACACTGATTTATTTGTTAAACTGGAAACACACAGCACTTCGTTTGTGAAAAAGCCTCTTAAAGAACATTGTGTTTGGCTATGTAGCATATCAGTAGTTATCATCCCTGAAATTTTAATGTACATTTTTAAGAGACTTTTTTTTTAAGCACATTCACTGTGATTGTTCCTCTGATGCTGGCAAATTCAACTCACATCATACAACTACACAAGCTTTGAAATCCCTGTGTGTATTTCAACCAGCTACTATCTAGACTCACTTTTATAACATTTAAACTTCATATTGAAATTACATATGTGAGCAGACTACAGATGCTGAACAGGCAGGGAATTCTGCTGCCTCCACACACAATCTCCTGCTGCTAGAGTACCAATTAGCCAGAAGGAGATAGGATGTTTCACTGTTGGAAAAGTGGGAACACGATTCAAGCACAGCAAATGTTGCTGAAAATTAAGGTGGAGGGGTGGGGGAGTAGGAAAGGAGACCTGCCCTTGTTTTGTCTTGTAGAAGTGATGAAGTAGCATCTGTGACAATACACTGCTGAAAACTAGACACAGATGATTCAAATTCATGCCAAAATCTTCCTAGCACTCCCTCTCCCCCTCACATCCCTTCTGCTGTCTCTAACCGAATAAAAATCATCTGCATCTAAAGACAGGCAGAACTGTATATGATTTAGACAAGCCAAGTTGTTTTCTTCTTTGCCTAGTGATGTCATATTTCCCTTCATCCTCTTGACATTATTTACTGTGACCAGTACCTACCTATAGAAGGACTTAATGATTCATGTTTTATGAAAACCAGCTGGTAGTCATCCATATGAGAAAGTTTCTGAATAACTTCTGTGATTCCTCACTACTGCAGCAGGATGCCATGGTTTGTCACACACAGATGCTGCTCACAGCAGCCTTCTGCAGTCCTTAGCTGCCTTCTGCAGCAGTCCAGTGAATGATTAAGCTTCATTCCCTTTCACCATCCCTACCCAAAACTCTCTCATTTCAGAGTGGATCCACAGAGCATCCCATCAGCCAGCCACTGCACCTTGGCTTTTGGGTTTTTTTCATAAGCTCCCCTAAATGCTTTTGAATCAAAAAGTCAGGTTGTACTATAGCAAATAATTCTGTAATGTAGAGGAAACTCATAGTAGCTTGATGAGAAAGGAGTTAGTGAGTTTTACAATCTGAGGAAAGGGGGTTTCACATGCTGGAGGGCAGGTCAAAGCTGTCAGCTCAGTGGCTCTCTGGGGGGTAATAAGCTCATAGTTGTCTTGTCTGCTCCCTGAGTAGTTTCTTCTGCAGCAACAGACATTTCTCAGGTGTCTGTGTGGCTGAACAGGGCTTCTGGCTCTGCAGCTACTTAAGGAGATATCTTCTTGCCTTACTATGAAGTCTGTGACCATCTTTCAACTGCTCCTGAGGCATATGTTTCCTTCCTCTGAGGTACCTCCACCTTCCCTAGTTACTGCATTATTTTTAAGTGGCACAGTATGAAAGAGGAGAAGAAATGAATACAATAGGGATTATCTACTATACAAACTATGAGGAGTCAGTCAACTTTTTTACCATGGTACAATTCCTTCAACTTTAAGGTTCTTCAGCTAGAAATCTCCACTTGGAAGTGACCTAGTGTCAATGCCAGTAGTATGACATATGCGAACACATAAAGACTCAACATTTGACATTCTATTGCTGTACCTTTCCATATGGCAGAGAGAGTTTTTACTGTCATCATCAGTTGCTGGACTTTGTATACAGTGTTTTCTGATAAATGTCACTAGAATGGGGATGCACATAAATAAATGAAGGAGCTCTCTTGCCTATTTTCTTAGTTGAAAAGAATTTGCCTGACGTGCACATTACAAGACACTCAGCACACACCTCAAAGCTACAACAAAGTTTGTCAAGGTTTTGCTTCAAGGTTAGTAAACAATTTCACCTGAAAGACCATGATTATGTTTAGCTTTTAATTTTCAGGTGAACCAGATAGCCATTAGGAGTTCACAGCAATTAACTGCAAAGACAGGTGCAACAGCTTTCAAAAATTGTCTGAATTTAAGATGTATCATGGGAAAAAGGAAGGCGCTATGGCTCTGAAAGGTGCTGTAAAACCTTATGCAATATCAACATCCAGAAACCAGAAAAATTTAGGCACATGTAGCATGAGGAATGCCAAAGGAATCCAGGTAGATGAAATGTCTTATGTTATAGTAGTGATTATAAATAATTGAAATACCATGACAGGCAGGGAGAGGAAGTCACATTGCAGAAACACAAAAGAAACCCAAAAAATCAACCCAGAAAGCTAAAAAGCAAATCTGGATGCCACAGAAACCCAGCAATGCAAAGGATGCAAATGGAATAAGCAACACTATGTCATCAAATATTTAAAATGTCAAAGTAAAAATAGTTCACCTAATTCAAATCGCACACTAGAGGCACAGAGTGATACATACATGCAAGAGGGCTGCAGGGCACTAAGCACAATTCAGACTGACTCCCAGAGAGATCTCTTATCCATTTCTGGAAAAAGTATCCTCACAAATGCAAGGAGCTGAAGTAAGGACAAGAAGAGCAAAGGTGATTTCTACCAAGAGTTCAAGATATCCCGTACACCAAGCCTCTGCCACTCCAAGCTTCTCTTTAAATGCTATTTAGATCATGTAGCAGCACTATTTGAAACAATGATTACTCTTAGCCAAAGACTCTTGAATTTTAACAGAACTCTTAGGAAAAACTGATGCTTCCCCTGGGCAAGAACAAAGTGGAAGCGTGAACACATAATAGTATATGTGATCTACCAAAGTACTATAGACAGCAGACATGCAAGAGAGGACACCTCCTCCTGACTGGCTCTTGCCTTGCAGGGACCAAGCTGTCTAAAACAGCAGGAGACCCTTTGTAAGAAGCTTTTAGAGAAAACATATGCTTCTATAATAGCGAATCCAAAAACAACCACTTGGCCATAGCAACAAAGCAGTCTGGCCTTTGAATTTGCTTTGCTAAGGTCCCATCTCCCACATTCAGTCTGTACCACACTGCACATACCATTGCCTCCCACCACAATAACCCAGAGGCTGATTTCTGCAAGCAAGGAACAGTCTGTCCTGGCCATTAGTAAAACCTATTCAGATGAAGCCTGAAATTTTCCCGGGATGGCAAAGAATTGGCCATGTTTATCAAAAATTGTCCCAGACCTAAAACAACTCATTGTTATCAAACTCATCAACACCCACTTGNGCCACTTGGCCATAGCAGCAAAGCAGTCTGGCCTTTGTTAGAATTTGCTTTGCTAAGGTCCCATCTCCCACATTCAGTCTGTACCACACTGCACATACCATTGCCTCCCACCACAATAACCCAGAGGCTGATTTCTGCAAGCAAGGAACAGTCTGTCCTGGCCATTAGTAAAACCTATTCAGATGAAGCCTGAAATTTTCCCGGGATGGCAAAGAATTGGCCATGTTTATCAAAAATTGTCCCAGACCTAAAACAACTCATTGTTATCAAACTCATCAACACCCACTTGCTTCCTCCTCTTGACGTCTTTAGAGCCCTCTTACAAAATGCCAAGGAAAAATAGTCCCTCAGTTAACAACACTTCCAATTCATAATGTGGAAGATTTGGTAACAACAAGGTTTAACAAAATGTTTCCCAACAGTGATTCCCATATGCATTCCTGTAACAAACCAGATAATTTTCCATTGAGTGAACAGCTGCCCTACACATGCTTTTACAGGAACTGAACTTTTAGACTGGTGCATTTCTAGGGGAGTAGAGAAAAGCAGAGTCAGAAAGATATTTAATGAGCACAAACTCATTACTGATGCTGGTCCTTGGGAGAAATATAATGGGATATACCTAAATTGGTGCTGTTTTTTCAGTTGCAATGGGCAATGCTGCTTGACACCAACAGAGGACTGAGTCCTGATAACCTTCACTGACTCAGACACACATTTCCATGGGCACTTGCCTAACTGGAGAAAGGAAAAGCAGCTTACATCAGAGGATGAGGATGCAGCTCTTGAGAAAAGGAAGGGCAAAGAGAAACTACAGGCTTAATTTTTGTTCCTCTCTGAAATGGCAATACAGCAGCATTGTTCCAGGGTACTCTTCAAACACAGACAAACATGAACTGCCAGTTGCCTCCAACTTTGATGAACCTTTAGAAGTAAAAAGGCCTCACATAGATGCAGATCACCTTTGGACTCAGACCAAATCAGTTCTCATCTGTGCAAATCATTCTATAACCTTTTCAGTTACAAAGAATGAAAACTGACTCATAAATCATGTATCTCTTTCCAAACACATCCAGAGAGTATGTCTTCCATCAGGAAGCACCCACAACACAAGGACAATGCTTCCATTGTTTCAAATAGTTTCATAATCAGGAACATTTAACTTCATAACTAATCAACAGACAAAAAAATTTACAGTAAGTAAGTTAAGAGCTCAATAAAGAAAGAAAAGTGCTTTACAAAAAGTTCATTTAGAGTCTTCAAAGAATTTGTGAGGCAGAAGAGACTAAAGACAGAAGATGAGCAAGAGAGTTAAAAAATAAAGTCATTTTGCTCAGGATCACGCAAGTGGCAGGACTAGGAAGAGAACTGAGATCCCACTAGCCATGTGGTCTTGTAAATATTTAACAGCCATGACTTGGAGAAGTTTACATTACCAAAGCAGGACACTCACAGACTGTTAATGTTTCCTTAGTTCGGGTCTATATATACTAAAGGAAAATACTGCAGTATATGCACACACAACATCTCAGTCACATTAGATCTTCCTAGGACACAAGACTGTAGAGAAGCACAAAGAGCAGAAAATTGAAGATGAATATTAATTATTTTATTCTTCTATCATGAATCTCCCCCCTCCCAATATGATAAGCTAGTGTGGAAGTCACTACTACTTTCACTCTGAATAGTTTCTTTGTTTGAGGTTATTTGGGTTTTTTCCTTACACCACTGCAAGAGTGGATTGTGTGGGTGTTAAGTTTTAATAAAAGATATGTCTCAGAATTAGTTTATCTGAGGGAACAAAGCTTTTTCTAATTTCAGCATCAGTCTGTAAGCAAATAGCCCCAGTTTAATAAGTCTGGTTTATTATGGTAGGATTTTTTCCCTTTCCAGTCTTGTTTGTGCATGAAGGAGTAACAGCAATAAAAACCCATGTTCCATCAAAAGGAAATAGGTCCATAATGTTAGTTAACAAGCTAGAAAAATGTTTGCAAAGAGTGCATCAGTCTGCAGTGCAACTGACCATAAGAAATGACTGTTGGCCAAAGCTTCCATGCCTCCTGAAATGGAATTCAGATTTCTCCTTTCCAGAAACCAGTAATTGTATCCTAGATTTTGCTGTGACTACTTAATGCAGTCATGTCAGCCTACACACTGTTCATTAAGTTTCCAACAGTGATAACTATTCTTTCAGAGTAAGTAGCCTGATGATTTTTGTTATGAGAATCCAGACTGAGAGACAATGCCAGCGTATGGTTTTGTGTAACTTTCTTCTTCTCTCATAGATTGTAAATTGAGTTTTAAGGACAATTCATTTTGTTACACTGGCCAGATCATGAAAGGCCAAGGAAAACACTCCCATGATACACATTCCAGAAAGACATGAGTAGAGGAAGAATAGGAGATCACCTCTGCTAGCCAGCAGCATTGTTCTTTCACCCACCTTTGCCATCTGGGATTTTCAAAATATCCTGTGTCTAAGAGAAAGGTTCAGACATATTCAAAGTGTTGACCTACATACATAGTACTGAAGGATTACTGGAAGCAGACAAAGACTCTGGATTCATTTGAAATAGTGCAGATAGGCAACTCTCACCTTGTCCTGGCAAAAAACACTTCTGCACATTCTAAAAAAACAAAAATAAACAAGGAAAACAACATAGATTCACAGCAAAATAATTCTTGCCAGCACCAACAGACATATCCTTAATCACACAAGAAATGTCACGTAACCCTGAA
The DNA here is from genome assembly GCA_013400935.1 of Turnix velox. NCBI lineage: Eukaryota > Metazoa > Chordata > Aves > Charadriiformes > Turnicidae > Turnix > Turnix velox. The sequence goes on from VZTY01006131.1 coordinate 181,274, forward strand.
AAACCTCTTACAGAGTTTTACTTTTACAGGAATAGACAGAGACACCAAAGTTTTATTCACATATTATTCCATACTTCCTTGGTATGGAACATTAACATTTTATAACCACTTAGAGTTGTATTTAGATTATACATGAGAGCATCTTTTGCTGCGTTCAGGCACATGGAGTTTTCATCTCTGCTTAAGAGAATAATGAATGAGTTGAACTATGGACTGTCAGATCTTGCCTCCATAAGAAATTCTACAGCATAAAGAGCATATTGCAAAGCCTAAGTGTAATAGTTTGCTTTTCTTTCTCATAAAAAACCAGCAATCTACCTGATGGATGCAGTATGAAAACACACTCCCAAACACAGTTAGAAACAGCTAAAGAAAGTAAGGGAGAGAATTAGTAAACTCTTGACACTCAAAATTGGCATCAGCTGAAGAAATTTCTTCCTCATTAACAACTTTACATAAAAAGCCACAATTAGGAGACTGCAAATTTTTACCCTGTGAATGGGAATATGCTCTTCCTCTGGACTGAAAGGCACAAGTGAAAAATACCAGCTGTGAAAAAGCATTACTTGATATACAGGAAAAAAATTCCAGCACTGAATTAGGTCCAGATGCAAACCTCAAGAGCAAACCCAATTAAGACGGTGAGAAGGTTCTAAGTGTTTTTCCCCTACCACTTCAATAATATTTGGATCAGGTCTTCAGATGTATTCATCAAGTACACAATCAGAGATCTTGCTGATTGTTTTTGTGCCATGTGAATTCCAACACACCCTTTTAGAAAGCCCTGGTCTTGGTGGTAAATCTTCTGCCTGGTGCAATGGAAAGTGTTTAATTTACTGTAATCCATTATGATTCTGGATCATATGTCTGCATTGTACTTACTGCAGTGAAGTTTCTGCAAGGTGCTTTTCCCAGGTTTGTAGTGTGCATACATAGAGAGCTAACTGATGGAGGGCATGGATCCACCTGACATCCAGGGTGCTTCACATGGGGCTCATGCATGAGCTTCAAATTTGTCTCAACCAGGAAGAAAAGCACCCTGAAGGCACTGCAATCCGTATCAAAAGACTCTAAATATAATTCCTGCCTAAAAGCAACCTTTTCAGCACACTAAATGAATGTATATGGATCCCATGAAAAATCTGAGATGAATTCTAAGATATGACCCAGTTTTGGTTTCTTCTAACTTGGAATGTAGCCAGCCTAGTTTATACCAAGGCATTGTGCAGAAGCTTTTCAGAAAAACTATCTCAGTTGATCCGATTGGCTGAAAATCTGGCACAGCTCTTCTCTCTGTCCCCTGAAAGAGCAGTGAGGCAAGCTAAAGAATTCCACCAGCTCAAAATAGATTGATACATATGCTCATCTTTCTCAGATTTTTCCTAAAGTCCACCTCACAGGCAGAGATTCCCTGGGTTATTCCTAAGAAGAACAATTTGCTATGGCACAGTAAACTGCAATGTTTAAGCCAGGACAGATTGTTGGCCAGTAAGTAGGTGTGGGCATGCTGGAAACCATGTTTTTTTCACCCATATGGCCGACAGATGGGATAAGAGGTATTTTTTCAAAAGAAGCACAAGTCGCCTATGCTATGGCTGCTTGGAACAACAACAACAGATGATACCAGTCACTTCTCACCAGGTTCTTCATGCCCTCACAGCTTCTTCCAGATTACATTTCTATCCTCCACTCCCTCTGCATTCATATATGGATGTCCACACTTACATACAAAACAGAAAAATAAAAGATAGAAAGAAGAAAATTATGTTGTATTCTTGGGGAAATGGTCACCAGGGATACTTTACACTGAAGTTGCTTACACATGAATCTGGGCAGAATAAAAGTATATGTTGGTATCTCTAAGTTTTCACTACAAAGAATGCCTTGATCTTGAGAAACATTTAGGTAGATGGGAGATTTGGATGCATTAAGAAACACTTTGCAAAGCTTTAAGAATCTTGTTTCATTGTAGTTTGTAACTCATTATTTTTATGTGTAGTCAAACTGAAATTTTCAGAATAGAGAACCCTCCCAACTGAAAACCAGTATTTATTGTAAATATTTATGAGATCAGACTTCTCATGTAAGTTACAAATAGTTCAAAATGCATGACAATATACTTCAAATGTATAATTCATCAAGTAATGAACATCTGTATTCAGGTCACATTCAAAGTGTTTCAGACTGGTTTTAAACAAACTCTTTAGCTCAAATGGAGATTAGGACCCTGGAAAGTGATTGGTCTGGATCAGAAATTCACATATCAAATTTGGCCTTTCAATTTTTTTAATGGTGTTCCAGTTCGTGGATGAGACTCTACAGTGGAGTGGTTATAATCTCCACCACTGATGATTTTCTAGCCATCCTCCAAGAGAAGTTACCTAAGACATTGGCTTTTAAGGGGTCAGATATTTGTCATGGTCCTGAAAGGCCCACTAGTATCAGGCTATCCTTTTTGGGACACTACACACACACAGAAGAGGTCACGTGGGGAGGGGGAGATAGCTGTAAGCCACTTTTAGCCAAGGAACTGAGCTCCACAGGCGACCATTAAGGAAAATATGTTTTTCAACAAATCACAGACCAAAATACCAATAGGGATCAGCTTTTCTCCATTAACTGGGCTGATAAATTAAAATCAGCTTCATGATATTTAGGCCTTTTCACATATATTGCTAAATTCCCTTTATCATTTCTTCCTTATCTATATACCTTTTCCCTTTTCACCAAACCAGCACCAACACCAGCAGAAAGCAGATGAATTGTCGTGGAGTTCTGCAGAACCACACAGAAGCCTATAGCAAATTTCCTTTTGTTTATTTATTTCCACTGAAGTGTTTACAAAGTTCATACATTTTATGCTAAGGCAGCATACAGAAAGTCCTCTTAAAGTGTAGTTCTTCTTTATCCGTGAAAACCAGAAAGTGTCATTATACTGAACTCCAGCTGGTGATTTAGGGCATGGTAAGGACAAAGGGAAAGCTAAGAACTCATCACCTTGGAGACTTTAAAATGATCGGGAAGTTTCTTTGTATACAGCATGCATAGCCAGCCCAAGAGCATCTGTATTGGTTCAGAGCAAAAGTTCATCTAACTCAGTGGTTTGTTTCCAATAACAACCTGGTCTCTGTAATAGAGAATGAGGAGAATATAAGAATAGTAATGTGGTTTTATAATCTCCTCGCTTTTAAAGGTTTGCAGATTTAGTGACATACATGATTTATTTATATTTAGCAGTCATTTTACAATATTTTTTAATATGCTTTTATGTTACTTAAGAAGCCCTGAGTGCAGTTTAGAATGTCCAAACACATCAGAAGTTCAGTAGGTCAGATGTGAGTGGAAAGGTGGAACGAGGCACCTTCAACTTGTTCTTCCAGGGGGTCAACTTTGTAGTCACTGTTGTCTTAGTTTTATTAGATTGAGTAAGATTCATTCTTTTTTTTTCTTGTGAGATTCATGGGTCCCTATCTCTCTCTGCTCCATCCCATCTAAATCTAATTCTCTGATTTTGCCAGTTTAACTCTAAAATTCAGGCCTGGAAATTCTCATCCTGCACATATTTATCCAATCAATCCCTCTTGGGAAGTGGATTTGATGGGTGGACAACTAGATGGATAAGCAATTGGTTGAAAGGTCGCAGACAGAGGGTGGTGGTCAATGGCTCTATGTCCTGGTGGAGGCCAGTAACGAGCGGTGTCCCCCAAGGGTCTGTCTTGGGACCGGTGCTCTTTAACATCTTTATTAATGACATCGATGAGGGAATTGAGTGCACCCTCAGCAAGTTTGCTGATGGCACCAAGCTGAGTGGTGCGGTTGATACGGAGGAAGGAAGGGATGCCATTCAGAGGGACCTCGACAGGTTGGAAAGCTGGGCTCATGTGAACCTAATGAGGTTCAACGCAGCAAAGTGCAAGGTTATGCACTTGGGCCAGAAGAACCCCAGGCACCTGTACAGGCTGGGAGGAGTGGTCCTTGAGAGCAGCTCGGCAGAGAAGGGCCTGGGGGTCCTGATGGACGAGAGACTTAA
>VZTY01006131.1:185492-231219 GCA_013400935.1 Turnix velox
GGGTGACCTCATTGCAGCCTTTCAGTACCTGAAGGGAACCTACACCCAGGAAGGGAGTAAACTCTTTGAAAGGGCTGACAATAGCAGGACTAGGGGAAATGGATCCAAGTTGAAGGGGGGAAGATTTAGGTTGGATGTTAGGGGGAAGTTCTTTACTAGGAGAGTGGTTAGGTCCTGGAACAGGCTGCCGAGGGAGGTTGTGGATGCCCCATCCTTGGAGGTGTTCAGGGCCAGGTTGGACGGGGCCCTGGGCAACCTGATCTAGTAAATGTGTTTGTTTGGTGGCCCTGCTAGGCAGGGGGGTTGGAGTTACATGATCCTTGAGGTCCCTTCCAACCCAGGTCATTCTGTGATTCTGTGGTGACTTCAGCAAGAAGAAAGAACCAGGTGTTTCTTGCTCCTGCTGCCCCCTTTGTATGGGGACAGACTTGCCAGGGGAAAAAACTAAACATGGGTTGAGACAAAGTTAAAAAAAAAAAAAAGCAAATTTTATCAGAATGATAACAGCAAGGGAAGAACAACAATAAAAGGAGTGGAGAAATGTATAGACACCATACAACACCACCTGCAGCTACTGACCAATCCCAACACATGCACAAGGCCACCACCATATTCCATCCCAGCCACTTCCAGCCCCCTTCCCGACAGCCCTGGCTTCCAGCAGGCATGGATTAGGTGATAAGGGGATATCTGCATCTGCCAGAATTAACTCTATCCCTACCAGAACCAGGACAACAATGATATTGGATCACATTTTCTCAGTCTTCTTTGGTGGTTCTATCAGAAAAGTGTTAGGTCACAATGGAGCTTTATCTTACCCTCAGCAAGGAGAAATAAGCCTGAATTCTCAGACTCATTTTAGTATGGTTGAATCTTGGAAATTAGGACTAATCTGTGATTTGTCAGCACTGCTTTCATTTCAATATTGGTTACAGGTTTTCTCAGTTTTAGTCACCATACTTGAACACTCTTCTGTGGTATTCCCAAACCTTCTAGTAATAACACTATCTTCAGTTTACTCTAAATTTCTCTTACAAGACTACTTAAAATACTTATAATACCCTGAAATGCACCTGAACACAGTGTGCCTTTATTTTTTACCTTCAATCAAACTCACAAGTCCTCTCCACTTTTCAATATGCAGCTTTCAATGTCTTTTTTGAAAGATACCTTATTTTTCTTCACACTGCCACAGATATTTTATTCTGCTGTTAAATATATTAAGCTGCTTTCAAAACTTGCAGGCACTTGAATTAATCTAGAATTCAGTTTTTCATCTGCAAAGTTGTCCATGTTGCAAATTTTCAATTGTCTATTTCTTTGTGGATTTTTTGGGAGAGTGCAGGGGATGGAAGGTAGGGACATAGCCTCTGTTCACTAATTTCACACCACCCCCTGTTCTTCAACCAGGCATAGGTTAGAGCCATATGATATATATATTGCCTTCATTTATGCTGCTACATCTATTCTCAGGGAGCTGGATTTAAGAAGATTTTGCAAGCCAACAAACTATTTAATCTTTAAAAGTTCCCACCTCCAGCCAGAACATGATTGATCATGAGACTGACTTCTAGCTCCCCCCAGTTATGAAACAAATCACTTTCCTGTAACTGAATCCAAACTCACTCACTCTGCAACTGGGATCCATGTGGATTGGTGCCATGTCTCAACCCATGTCCATAGATGCAGCAAACTCATAACATGCAATTGTGAAAAAAGCAGTTCCAGAGTAGAGTGCACTGTTGGTCTGGCATTGTTATAAAATTTACTTCAGTCTAAAGGAAACAGATTTTAAGCATATAAATCCATTAACTGAACAGTTTCACAGAAGCCTCATGAAAGAATATGGCAGGAATCAGCACTACATTCAAGCAGAAAAATGCCTAATGCAGACATTGAATTGAGAATATCTGTGCAACAGGGTACTCTGCATTCAGAAAGCTCCAGGTTACCGATCCAATTTATGACAGAAAATAATTCCCTTGTAACTTTGTCATGCTAGTCTAAGTGCAGCTGCAATTATTTCTGACAAAAGTATAACTACACTGAATTTGCTCCATTGCATGTAGGCAATGCATAAGCAGGTCACCACAACAAAAGTAAGTGTTCTATCAAAAGAACACTGCAATGTGCTGAAACACAGTGTATTTCATATGCCCAGATGTTAGACAAGAAAAAATCCTATGTCACCTTCTGCATTAGTATGAATCCAGTTCTAATACAGACAAACCTTTATGAGGGCCCCTTGTAGATTTACAGTATAGCTAATTATAACAAAACTACAAAAATATAAAAATGCTGCATTATAAATTAGAAGTATTTCACCAAGGAAGAATATGAAAAATGGATTTTACTATAATATTTCAGAAGCTCACTTATCTCCTCCCTCACAGGTGTTGTAAATATTTCTTATGCATTTCTACTTGTGCATATAAGCCCCAGCTAAGCATTTAGAATCATAGAATTATCTAGGTTGGAAGGGGCCCTTAAGATCATCAAGTCTTCCAAAAACACCCCTAAACCATGTCCCTCAGCACCATGTCTCTACTCATCTAAATAACTCCAGAAACGGTGATTCAGCCATTTCCCTGAACAACCTGTTCCATTGCTTGACAACTCTCTGTGAGGAAATTTCTCCTATTTGCTTTGCTATCCAATAAAAAAGTCACTTTCTTGAAAGAAGAAAGATATAAGTACTACAGCCTTATTTCCCAGAAATGTCCATATTTTAATTGTAAATCTCCATTTTGTTGCTGCACATTACTTCTTCCCTTTCTTCATCCCTGAAAGTGCAACCCCAGGCAGTTAGTCTGGGCAACAGAGATGCTCTAGTGATGTGCTGTCTGTGTGCCACCCCTGGGTACCACTGGCTGCAGAAAACAGTGTTCTTTTACTGAAATGCACTGATGATTCATACATGCTCTGAAAGATCTCTCCTTTTTTGGCACAAAAAATTGCATGGTTTCTCTGTGTTAGAAACTTTACCCATGGAGCGACATAAAACTTTTATGTACCTGCCTTTGATTTGGGACAGAGAAGGAAGGAAGAAATGAAAGCTTTTGATTACCATAATGACAGCATCTTCTCAATCCTTTGCCTCATCAATGCACGATCAAGAAGCAGACACAAATTACAGGAATCAAATGCCTAGAACAGGTATGTGGCAAGTGTCTAACAAGCTTTTCAATTAATCATAACAGAATATTAAATGAACTGTCAGCATAGCAATAATAACTGCATATTTACAGAAATATTTTAGTTATTAGTGATTTGGATTTAACCCTTGGGCAAGCAAAGCAAAACACCATCTAGTGAAGATGTATCTCAGGTGAGGATTCAGTAGCGAAGAATTGGTGTCAGCACTTGTCTCTCTGACTCTTCTTAATAGTGGTTTTCTGTCCAGCCAAGGCAGAAGGTAGAAGGATGGGCTTAATTCACTCGGCAGTTTTTCTCAACATGTTGACAGTCATTTTCCTCCATCCTTGAAGATTAGGATGACTGAAAGCTTTCTGTGTGGGCCAAATATCCTTAAGAAACTCAGTAGACCACATATTTCAAGGGCTGATATGCTGCTTAGTCTTTTGGTAAACACTTTTCATAGCTCTGGAGGAATGTATTTTTCTTTACTGCTGGTATCTGTAGCAAACCTCTGCATCTGATGACCTGTCTTTAAAGGGCTGCATACCAAAGTCAGTGCTATCTCTCGTAACCCTAATTCAGGCAAGCAATTTTTTCTATAGGAGTTGCATATTATTTTTGCCCAGATGCTTTTCATTGTATAGAACTAATTTTCTTTTTCTAATTGGAGTGAAGCAATGTGGTGAGAAATGCAGTGTAATATTGTTGAAGTGTCCACAAGTTCAGTGGAAGGTCATAAACCAATAGTGGTCACTGTAGGGTGGATGAGATCAGTGTATTCCAAAGGTATGTTTGCCACTCATAAGAAACTGCATATATGCACACAGCTTTTATGGCAAATACTGCCTTTAGGAGCTGAAAACATGCCTCTTTCTTTGAGTTTTACTTCATCTGATTTCCCAGACAGTATATACCTACACCAGCACCTACCAGTCTTTGGCTTTCCTTTGAGCTGTGCTTTTTTCTGAGCAAGCAGTATAGAAGTAGGAAAGCCACCTCACTTACCATAGACATGTAAGATCCTCATTCTAAGTTATTCCCAACTTGTGAATCCAGTGAAATATCTCCAGAGAGGTGATTCATATGCCTACAAGTTTTAGACATTGTATTCTGTTATTGTATCAACTGATGAATCCAAAAAAAGCACAGCAAAATTCTAAATTCTATTCTTCAGACATAAATTGAAGTACAGAGCAAGGTAATCCGCTGAAAGTAAGCACCTGAACTCCTTTCGTAGTAAATGCAGAGAAACACTTTAAAAGCTTCTTCAAGGAAGTCCTGCCTAGCAAAACCTCCTACTTCCCAATGCTATTTGTACTTATTTTTTGTGTGATTTATATTGCCTCCTCCTGAGATTCAAAGAGACAAACACACAGAAAGATGAGCCTGTCGTAAAAAGCTCTCAGATTTTTTCAAAACCAGCAATGATTAACAGCTACCCTCCACTCCTGGCTGATCAAATTTGGCTATTGGTGGCATTCAGCTTGAGCTGGACAACAACACAACTTCTGTACTGTACTGATCTGTCATCTCCTGGGCAGGGCAGAAAACACGGAGTGTTACTGTGGGTCTGCTGTACTCTTCTACAGATTAGTGGAAGGAAAATGAAGTGGTGTTATAGATCTTCGCCTTTTGGATCAGGGAGGCTGACTTGGCAATGGTGTCCCTGGTGGAGTTAGAACCTTTGGAAGGTCAAGGATGAAATATTTAAGCCTCCATGGAAGGCACTTCAGAAACAATATTTTATTTACTCGGTGTTATCCAAATTTCCCTCTGACTTCACAGGCTGAGATCTGAACTCAAGTGATGTCCTAAATTGCTACTCATTAGATATTTATTCCCTCCAAATCTGGTCCTGAATCAGGAAGCCTTCACAGTGGTTTGTTTTCTTCAGTGTGACTGGAAAATTAGAGAAGTAACTCATGCACATACATATTACCCATACATTCATTTTGGCTTCACTAGATACATGTGTGCAAATGCATGCATAACATAGCATAGTAATTTATATTTTTCTCTAAGGAAAGATTCCTTCTATTCAGCACGCATTTATTAATTGAAAAGAAGTTAAAATAATTATGCCTATAAGGAGTTTAATTCTTTTTCATCCACCACACTTCTTCCTGATTTAGAAGCAACAAATTAAATGGAAATACTCATTCTTCAAACTAGATGAAGAAACATTTTCATGCTCATGGTGAAGTCCCAATTTCTTTCCTTTTTGTACTGTATCAGGGGTTGATTTTATTACTTCTCCAAGTAATAATAATGTATTGACAATAATGTATTGACAATGTGATGTACCTTACAGATAATGATCCGTGTCAATGAAACTGGGGTAAACCTGAAAATCAAAACTTGAAGAGAAGGACTAATAGAACCTCTAATGAGGTTAGAGTTACAGCAGGACAAAGGAAATGTAAAGCAAGTGAATGGTCCATGAATCTCAGGACAGAGTGATACCAAAGAGAGAAGCCATCTATACTCTCAGGTCAGCTTTGAACTACTGCTTCAAATCCTGAATTATCAAGCTTGGGAGTGTTTGGTACAAATACCAGGCTTACTTCAAGCAAAAGGGAAAAGTTTTAGTGCCCTTCAGCCAATGTCTGATCATCTTATCAGATGCATCAGTTGAATTAGCCATTTTTTAATATAAAAGTTCCTAAATTATTAACTTTCTTCCAAAGTGATATTTGATGGGAGAAGTAATATCTGTATGAAGTATTAAGTGTTTCTTATGAAAGAGCTATATAAATCTGACAGAGCATAATAATTATGCTGTCAAATATACAAGATTCCATTTTCTCTGAACCATCTAAGCCACCAAATTTCACAGACTATCATCAGGATAGTAAGATTTATTTTGTCTCCAAAGTCTCAGAAGATGCTTTTGCTAAAAACACACACATCTAACAGTTAACTTCCCCCCTACCCCTCCTCCCACAAAGTACTGCTGCAGCTAGTTGGATTTTGAATAATGGCTTTCCCTGATCTTGGGCAGGGAAATGTTAGCTGGTGTTTATACATTCTTGGCTTATCAGCCTGCCCAAGAGAAAAATTGGTTTTGGTCTGCAGAAGTCAGACTGGAAGTTCTTTACAGTATATACCCACTTGCCCCATGCAAATGCCCATTGCATCTCCAAGTCCCTCCCCAAAACCCCCACAGCCAATGAGATTCCTTCATTTGAAGTAAGAAGACTTTTTTGTGTAATAGTGTGTCCAGTTAATGGTGGCACTTTACCTTTTTAGTAGAATAACAGAATAATCTAGGTAGGAAGGGATCTTTCAGATAGAGTCCAACCTTAAGCTAATTCTGACAAGAGCCATAACTAAACCATATCTCTAGCCACTATGTCTACCTATCTCCAGGAATGATGACTCAAGTACTTCTCCAGACAACCAATGCTTAATAACCCTTTCAGTGTAAAAGTTTTTCCTAATATACAGTCTAAACCTCCCTTGTTGCATCTTGAGTCCATTACAATTCAGCTGAGTCACCATCATGCTTATTTAAGAAGAATGTGAACACCTAATATCCCAAGTTACCCATCTGCTTTTTACTGAGTAGTTAACAGGGTTTTTTCCAAAACTCCAAATTAGACATGGACAGATGCATTTTTATCGAGGACTGCCTAACTGGATTGCAATATGAGTTATGGTAGCTATGGGAACTATCATTTTAAACTGTCTTGGGTTTCTGCATGTTAATTTTCAGACAGAACATTGAATTACAGGAAGATTTTGCATTAGCTATTTTAAGAAGTTGTGCAAATCATCAATTCCTTCATTTTTGTCGTTTATACTGAAATTTAAATCCTTTTCCTCCAAGATTTATCCTTAATTTGTAAATGTCTCAATACAACTGAGTAGTGAGTTACAATCTCTTAGTCATCAAGGAAATGAAAGGGACATGCATTTAACTACTGATGTAAGGATTCATTCTGAGACAAATCTGCAGCAGAAGTTCTAGTCCAGCAGAGAGGAACTTTACTGGCTTATCTTTGGCCTTTCTTTTGGACTTTATCAGGCTAGTACTGTTAATGTCTCCATAAGATTACAAGTACTTGGTAAGCTCCAATCAAAAAAATATCTTTGAGGTCACGGAAGTGTAAGACAATGCTGTAAATATAAAGACATTTCACTGAAGAAACGGCAAAAAGTCAGTGTCTTAAGAGACTGTCCTTGAAGGATAAACTCTCTTACTCTCCCTAAAGATAATTTAATTTCAATAGCTAGAGATATCTCAGATCCTCACTGGTTAATTACAATTTCTGAAACTACAGGAGCTAACTGATAATGAAATATCTACCATATCAACAGTTTTCTCATCCTCTCTTTAACTTAATTACAACTGAATTCGCATTGTACTTCATGATCAAAACATACAGCTCTCACTACTATAAGAAAATTGTGTGCACCAATTTAGAAGATATCTTAATTTAATTTCTTATTCAGGTAAATTAAATAAACCATCTCCCTAAGACAACAATCTGAGGGGCAAAAAAAGGAGCCTGAATTGTCTACTTCCAGCATAGTAAAACCACTTAAGTAGGTACACATCATGTCAGCATTTACAAAAGCTGTCAAATTGTCAATTCCATTAATAACTTGACAAAACAATTTATGATTCTAAACATCAATAGTATAATTTTTGATCTCTTGGATCTTGAAATCACACTTATTTAGATTAAAAATAGCAATATAAAACTCTTGAAACTTGCCATCAGCCTTATTTAGAAGAAGTGTCCATCATGCTACAGATTTCTAAACCATTACAAAAATGGATATCTCTACTTTCATAGTAATACATGTTGCAATTACCATTGCACAGTCAACAGTTGCTATTAATCACCATAAATGTTGATTTTTTTTTCCTTCTGTGTGACAAATGCAAGATGATCACAAAATCACAATAGAACACACTTTATAGCCAAGCTCTGTGTCACTTTTTATGTAAGAAAACTAAATGTCCACTCCAGTGGTCTGTCATTAGTAGACAGCTTCTCAGACCATCTGCAGTAACTTGCTGAAACAGAGTTAATCTTCCGATCTGCTCCACTTACAGAATTTTGATTTACATTACCGCATATCCTTGGAGTGCGTGAATTAGCCTCCTTTAGCATGAAACCAAGCTGCTCCAGCTGCTGAAAGACTTTCAACCCATGGGAAACAATTAAAGCTGATCTGAAGTAAAACCCCCTGAAATACCTGCAAGATCTAAATACCTTTTCAGTACCATTTTCCTCTGCAGATCCACACTTCCAACAGCATACTGCTTGCTAGTGAATAGCTTCTAAAACATGTTCTCTTAAAAATTGTACCACCAAAAGACAGTGCAATCAAGACAAGCAGCAGAGCAACAGTGCTATTAAAATAACTTAATTTCCACATTGTCATGGCTATTCATGTGTGTCTATATGTGTGGGTGATTTCTGAATCATTTCAGTCCTGAGTAAGAGCAGGATATCAGCATTTCAATATTTTTCATTAACTAAAGAAAAATAACAGGGAAAGATTTTCTTGGGAAAAAACTAAAAGCAAAAATCTTCCCATAAAAAATTACTAAGTAGCCAAAACACTTAATCTCACATGAAATGCTAACAGATGCACATGATGATAGGATGGGGCAAGATTCAGGCAAGGCAAATGCATCAGGAAAAAAAAAATAGATTAAGACACTGTGCCACAACGAAACAGATACATTTCCCTAGGAAAATATTTCAGCCACCTTAAATCACCAAAAATACCTCAAACAAAAAATTTGTCTGACACCTTTCAAATGGTATTTTAAAATTAGCCTCTAATTGGCAATGTCTGATTTGCATTGCATTCGGTAATCATGCCAAGGTGGAGAAACAATAGTTTCTTACTTAGCAGGTCAATCACAAAGTATCAGCAGGGAGTACTTTGGAAACATTCGATTTGTTCCTCAGATGCTTAGGGAAAATGTGTCTCTTTGCCATCAGGAAGATGAGTTCATGAGTGACTCACAAGCTAAAATGAGTTTGGTTTGTGGGTCTTAGTCTGGACAAAAATGCTGGAATGATGCTGGCTGACACTGGAGGCATTGCCAGAGCAACCCTCATTCCACAGTATTTCAAGGGCCAAAGGTGTCACAACTGAACGGTTTTTTTGCATCTACCAGCCAGCATGAGAAAATAATACGGGGCAAGTCCTTAGCATTCAAATCTGAGTGCGATCCCACCCCTCCATCAGTGCAGAGTCTCAGTCTGCATTCGGATGAGTGAAGTGCATGTAACAGAAGACCAGGAGAGCTCCCTGCTCCTTGCAGCCTGCCCTATTCCCATCTGCCACGGGCTGTGGACAGACTTTCCTATGGATGGTCTTACCATTAATGGAGGAAACAAGTATTTTGTTGCAAGCACAAAAAAGAGAGACCAAAAGTTAAATAGCTGAGGCTTGGTGGAAAACTTTTAGAACATTAATTTTAAGGACACTTCTGCTGAAATATCATATCTTGAAGGAGGCTGATCTATGCCTCCTTTTAATTATTATTCTTAAGGACAATAGAAAGGAAAAAAAAAAGAGCTTTGTAGCTCAGAAGTTCATCTGCCCCTGCTGCTTTCTTTCCTACCTGAAATCAATCATGTATGATTCCAATTATCCCCTAGAAACTAATTGTGACAATACCAGAGGAAAAGAATACTCTTCATTAAAACTTGATGTAGAAAATTAGAGTAACTTGGTTTCACTTCTGGTATTGTCATTTATCCTTGTGATGACTTGTAGCTGATGAAGATATATTTTTCCTTATTCCATCCAGAACTTTTCTTTTTGACCGCTTTTGACTTTTCAGTCAGAATCTCTCTGTGCTTTGCCTCCTCCTCCAGGAGGCGATAGATATGTGTAATTGTGACGCTAAATGAGGTTCCACAGATATCAAGGCTGATAATGGAGTGAAGAGTCACACTCTGTATTTTAATTATTTACTAAATGCTACAAAGGGTAACAGCAAATGGCAGATCTGACTGAGAAATACATGAACTGCCAAGCCACAAAATCCCCATTTTTCTGCAAATGCACTCTGTGTAATAATTGCCAAACATATTGAGCCTTCCTGTACATAAGCAGAGCTCTCACTAGTGGGAATGTTTTCAAAGTTTTTTATGTCTGGGAGGATAATAAGACAAACTTCTTTTCCATTGTAGATAAAGAAGATGTGTTTTAAACTTGCCCAAGGGAAATTTCCAGCTGGCCAATTACTGCTAGCAAAGATCTCCTCTATAAAACGGTATTCCACAAGGGTCAACTGGCTACTAAATGTGTTTTCTAAAGAATGAAAGTACATAATTACTGAAAAGGACTTCTGGACCTTGCCGGCGGTTAGTGTTGCTAAAATAGACATTTTTGGGGTAGTATATAAACAGAAACAGATGGGCTGGCTCCCAAGATCTAATTATCGGAAGGGGTTCCAGTGCTTGTTGTCTTTCCATTTGGCAAAAAATAAAGAACAATAAAAACCCACCACCAACAAAAAAACCCCAATGCCCCCCAAAAAACAAAAATCCAAAGATAAAAGCCTTAAATGTATTAATGGGGCTATACCATTCCAATACTTGGCAACAGCCACCAGTACAAGAGTTGAAGAGGACAGAATGAGGAAATAATCATATTTATAACCCCTTGTGTAATGAGCAACCATATCAAAAGTGTGTTCATAAATATTCTCACTCACAGTAGTGTCTTAATAGCTTCAACTTCTTCAGAGATAGGTTTCTCACTGATAAGGCCACACATTGCCAAAGGGAGATGTGAATAGTAAAGCTTCCCAGCTAGAGGGGATCTCTTGAGGTCTGCCAAGGAAGTAGATGTGACCAGAATGCAACTGACTTTATTCATATAAATACCTGAATTTTTGGGCTGCTCTAGTATTTCTGTCTGAGCATTTTTTGAGCAAACCAAAAAATTTTCAAGCAAGGGTTTCTATCTAGTTAACCAGAGCTGTGTTTTTACTTATTTCTGTCTGGAAACTGAAGGGTTTGCAAATTGGAGTATCCTTTTGCCTATCCTGCCAGAAATCCTCCTGGGATTTGATTGCTGACAGAGAATAAACAACTAGGCATTACAACAATCTTGTGAACTAAAAAGACAAAAGAAACTAAAAATTCATAACTCCACTAACAGTTTAACACTGATGCAGCAGACTTTGTCCATATGCTCCTTCCTGTAGGCATGGAGAGAATAGGGAATAGCTAAAAGCATCTTTTTGACCCACCTAAATCTTTCACATTCACAGAACAAGCTGTAGGATCTCTCTTAATGTTCATACCAGACTTTGGCACACATTTTGTATGCATACAAAACTGTGGCTAGCCCAACTGCTTCAAAGATGGATGACGATGCTTAAATGATGCCGATGTATTCCTTAGCTCTCATGGATCACGTAAAAGTTCCCTGTCCCTCTCAGCATCATAAGCAAAAAAACAGGCTTATGATACATTTAAAATCACAAGTGTACTTTGTTTAAAGTTCCATTCTTCTTTGTTCAAGTAAAACTAGACCCTAAAGCAGAGTGGCACAAAATGAAGAAACAGCATCTATTCTAAGATACTAAGCAAGGATGGAGGATGGGAAAAAGGAAACAATGTAAAGGAACATCTCTGCAATACCTTCAACTAGTGGCCAACTAAGAGTCTGGTGATGCTTTAAAAGATGCACATTAGAAATAATTTCAGCATTTGGTTATTTTGTTTGCTGAATTTCCTGTAAATTGCTGACTGCATCACCTTGCTCATGGTTGGAATTTGGATTGAAACAAAACTAAATATAATTTTACTTGTTTTGTCAACACCTCCGTGCTCTATTTTCTTACTGAACCTAAAAAAACACTCTTCAAGAAAAAATTCAGTTTCCCCTTCATTCTCAAAAGCTACTTTACCCCTACCTTTTATATATTTTTTCTTTTCCTGGAACCCATTGCTCTTTACCAAATACAAAGTTTTAACAATGAGGTAAAAGGAGGAGAAAGTACTCACATTTTTACAGTACTTCAGTGGAGGTCAAAAGCATCCACTGAAAAAAATACTCTCTTAAAATGTTTGTGAAAAAAGAGGAATGATACTAAATTTTTTTAAAAAATCGTCCTTAAGCCCTAATTTAATTGTTCCAAATGGCAAGATTTCCAGTTGCCTTTAAGACACTAGAACAAAGCCAAACAGCATACAGAATGTGGCTTTCTGAAGCCTGTGTGGTCACTGTCATCAAATGCTCTGATAACCCTTGCCCTTTGAAATCTCTTTTGTATCTCCCAGAAAAGCTGAACTATATTTAGGCTGAAAAATCTTGATTAGTTTATGAAAGAAATTCAGTGGTATGGCTGCCTATAACACTAGGGGACAGCACTGTGTGACCTAAAAGTATCTTTTGGTCCTAGTTTTCCACCTTCTTATGGCAATATCATCTTTATGGACATTTAGTGGGATTCAGAAAAATTTGCCTTGGAGATTAGAGACTGAGAGAGGTGTTAGAGCTACTGGTCAGGATATATGGAATGCATCATGCATGTAAGATCACGGGAGAAGTAAAGATAGTTTCACATGACCACAACCCAACTCCATGTCTGAATTGTTTGGGCTCAGACAGGTAGCTTCAGAATAGATGCCACACTCCCCAAACAAAAAGAGAAAATAGGAGGGAAAAATGAAAAACATCTTCAAATTTGCACATTAGTTAATCGTTCTGAGGATATGTCATCACTTCCTGAGTGGCACAACATAATTTTTATCAAAAAATGGTGTGAACACATTAAAAAGCAAAGACATTGATGTAGAAAGTATCCAATTCCTACCTCCCACCTTGGAGGATGAGAACAGTTTCAGAGATGCTCCTCCTGAGTCTGTGGCATCTGTACTCTGCTGGTCTAGTAAGTAAGCTAGAGGAAGAGGAGAAGAGAAAAATCTTACATTCCAGCTTCTGTTAGAGAACTTAACCCTTCCAGTTTGATGAAGCTGGGAGGAATTCACTTGTTAGACAACAATTTTTTACCATCCAGTGACCATCCAGACAGAGCTTAGAATTAACACATGCTTAACTAAATCCAGGCTAGCTCAATTTTCCATCTAAATAAATAGCTAGAGAAGACAAAAAAAGCCAAGCAAGAAGAATCTTCTGACAAATTCAATGCTCCTGACCAACAACGGAACATCACTTTGGAATCATTGTCTACAGCTTGGATAAACCACATTATCCATTGCTCTGTGAAGGAAAAAGACACAGAAACAGCCAGGAATGGTGCCATCTCCTGGCTGCTACATTGCTCTTCAGAAGCTAAGAATTTGGGCCAGAATCTTTGTTGTTTGGTAGAAATTACTTCCCTGCTGTATTCCAGCTCGTTTTTCTTTCTCTCTCTTTTTTTTCCTCTGAAGATGAAACTGCAATAGGTGTTATTTTTGAAATTACAGGTTTAGTGGAATGGGAAGTACACCCTAATAACTGTCCAGCAAGAACAGACATGCTGATTGAATCTGCCCTGTTAAAAAAGAGAAGGAAGCTATTCGCACATGGGAGCAATTCCTAGGTGCAGACACTTAGGGGAAAATTAGTTTAATTTGCCAAGGGGATTATTTGTGACTTTTTTCCTGCTCATGTCATTTGGGCAGTTCTTGCTACATTAATTGCTGAACATAAAGTACTGCCATCAAAAACAGTCATTGATGCTATTGTTGGGGTTTTTTTATCTTTTTGCTTGCACCTGCTGCTTCTCCTCCAGCACTGGTCTTCCAAGACTGAAGGCTGCTTTCACCACCTCTTTGGCACCAGTAACTGGGTAACGTTGCCAAAACACATTGAATTTAAACAGGCATGCAAGCCGGATGGGCTGGTGCCAACTCAACCTCTAAGCTACACCTCTGCTTGTAATTTCAGGACCAAAAGATACACCCACACTAAAGCCTCTTATTATATAAAGGAACGATGAGCTGGTGACCCGCCAGAGTTTCCAACAGGTAGACTCAGCTTTCAGAACACATCTACTCATTAGGCAGTACCATTCATCTGCTTTCCAGAGGAAGGATCCTCATAAGCAGAACCAGACAGAAGAAGCTTCCATCACATTCCATCAGAATCAGTTTACTCAGTTCATCTTCTGTATGAAAAGAGCCATCTATTTTGGAACTTCTCTTTGCCAAGGTACCTTACTCCCATCTTCCAAAAGAATTACATGAAGCCAGGTTATTGCAGTGCTGGAAAGTATCATGGTCTTTGCAAAGTACATTTTGCACAAGGTCAAAAGTGTGAACCAAATTAGGCCCATTTTGTACAACTAGAATTGCTCCCACAATTGCTTCTTGGACTCAGAAGAGGGTTTAAGAAAAACTTCAAAATGTGGGGGCTTGTGGTAATATTATGAGAGCTGGCACCATTAAAGATTACAACACTATCAAAATGTAAGCAAGAATGAAAATAATTATAGGCAAAATCTTTGAGTTTTCTGTGGACAGCGACAGAGGAGAAATATTAAAGAATATTGGCAGAAGGAATGCAAAAAAAAGGGATATCTTCCTTGTTGAGGGGCTCAGATATTGAGCTGAGATATTTCTCTTCTTGTCCAGTCTATGCCATCTTAGCTGCTACCTTGGTACAGAGGCCATTCTCCTGCCATTTCCCCATTGAAGTTTAACTAAGGAATTGTTAACAAGCCTTTGTTGTCACCACACTTGTGATCCTAAGATCTGTTACCTGACTCCTAAATTACTGTGGAAGAATAGCTAAAACTGAAAGTTCCCTGCCATTTAAAAGACCTCATCCCCAGTCAGTGAATGCCAAAATGTTGTGAGAAGATCAAGTTCCTTGGGCCGATTATCTGTATGCATCTGCATGTCTGTAAGCTTGAGGCACGTTGTGTTTAATAAAATGCAGCACTAAGTGAGTTAATGAAAAAAGGAGCACTTATACTAGCATAGTAGACTACATGGAAGGGCTTAGAATGAGAACTTTGCCACAAAAACAACTTACAGGCAAAAGCAAGGCCAAGCCAACATACTGACACAAAGACAACAGAGATAAGAGGAGAATTAACTTCCCATCTTTGTACAATACTACCCCTTTCTGGTGGAATTAAAACCCTTTGATCTTGATCCTGCTCCCATTAGAAACGGCAACAGTCAATTCACCAGAACTAGGACTGATTCCCAACATTGTTCTTGAGCTTTGATCTGGCAGATCAGACTGTGTCCCTATTTTATTTAATTTTAAACTTTTATTTAATTATATTTTATGTTTGGAAATTTCAACACTACCTGGCACATGTGGCCATAGCACATTGGTGCAGCTTAAAATGGATGCTTCATTTCCTGAGCAAAAAGAAGAAAATATTCACTTCTCCAAAGTGTAGATGTATCTGAAAGTATATTTCTATAAATCTCCATTTCTAGTTTAATATTTGGAGAACAAGAAAAGAGAACATGTCAAAGAACAAAAAATTATATGGAAAATACTAGATATCAAGCATGAGTACATATTTACTGTGGGTGGGGTATTTATTTACTCACTCCAAGTTTGGCAAGAAAATAGTTCCCAGCCTATAACAACTGGCAGTTCAAGAGCAAGATGTTCAAAGAGCTTGTACTGATGAGCTCACAGATAATTCTCACCCTGGCAAGCACTGCTGAACTCCCCAAGCTGACAGAAGTGCTGGCATCACTAGGCTAAAAATCAAAGAGCAGCAAGGAGGATAGTTAAGGAAGAACAGTGGCACAGTCACTACTCTGTGCATCATCAACTGTGTACAACATGCAAACTGTGGATGTATTTCTCACAGTCAGCCCTATTTATGTCAGAAGCTATTAAGACTCAAAAATGTGAGCACAACACTTCCTCAGTCCCATATCTGATACCAGCTGCTACAGTGAAAACAATATTTTCAGAGTTTTCTTTCCATTTCAGGACCAGATACGCAGCCCCATCTCCAGTTCTTCTTTATTAGGGTACATGTAAATTGTCAAGGCCTTCCAAAGGTGAGAGAAAAAAAACCTAAAATCCACTGAAAAACATGTCAAAACTGCAGTCAGGACTATCAGTATTCTGGAAGTTTGTCTATCAACTTTAACATAAATATAATGCTTAAGGATCATTCACTGTCTAGCCTAGGGAGCTTCTTCCCCCCAGCTCCCTTTCCTCCAGGCTGGCATTACCTAATTCTGCTTCTGTTTGAAACAAGAGCGCTGTTTGGATATGTGACAGAAACACTTTAAAAGAAAATTAGACATCTTTGGAAAGCAGAGAGGGTATCACTCTTTAAATGCAAGATGTTCCAAGATGCTACCTCTCATCTCCAGAGTACTCCCACTGGCAAGTTGGCTCTGCATTTGATTGACACCTAGTTAGCACTAAATAGGCCCAGGCACAAACAAAACTCAGAATTTACAAAGCAAAATAAAAAATTGAAGGGGTTTTTTTGCTAGGTGCGGAATTTTCATTTCAGTTCGATGCCTTACCTGATTTTAAAAGGACAGAGATTTTCATACACAGGTGGTTTTTGTTTGAAGGCAGGCTCTGAAGGCTGCAGAAGTATTGGTAGTTGATTAGAGAAATTTATTTATTCACAGCCTAAATCCCACTAGGAAATGCAATCCATTTGCCAAAGAATCTTCTAAGCAGCTGTATCAAGCCACAGCCACTCAATTCGGGAAATCTGCAACACTTAACTACTTCAATCTAATTTCCCAAATCCCCCCTATCTACAGTCTTTAAAGCCCTAAAGCAAAGATTTTGTATAATTGATCTTGGTGCCGCAGGATACCTAAACAGAGGAGTACATTTCTCTTTTGGCATCATGTCTGAAAAACAGATGCTGCTGTGCTGGTAATGAAAGGAGTGAAGCTGTCCCTGTGTTGGCTGGCACAAAAGTCTCAAAGTATCACAACCATACAGAACTTTGATAGACAAAGGCAGGAAGAGCAGCTATAGATGGTAAAAAGTTTATTTAATTTAAAAAATGGAGATTCAAGCAATAGGCTTAAAAATTTCTCTTATTTTCTCCAAGAATAGAGCAAGACTTTAGAAAGCCCCTAAAGCCATGTCTGTGACAAACATCTGAAGCAGCTTTGGGGCATAACTGATAATCACTAGGCAGCACCTTCACCTGCAGAGGTTTCTCTAAATGCAAAGTCTAAAGGAACACTGCCAGCATGGAGAGCAAAGGGACAAGCCCACTTCACATTTTGAGCACTACTGAGTTTGCTGCTGGTCTAAGGATCATAGATTACCTATGACAGAAGGGACTTTTCAGATCATCCACCCTAACCATTAACCTAACTCAACCAAAACACATCACTATTCTAAAAATCTATCTCTAAGCACTATGTCCATCTGTCTTTGAAATACCTCCAGGGATGCTGCCTCAACCACTTCCCAAGACAGCCTGTTTCAATGCTTAATCAGGGTTTATCCTTCTTCACATTGGACCTCCCTTATTCTATGGCCAAGAGCTTTTGTTCAAACCTAGTTCTTACTGTGCCTTGTGCTTCAGTGCTATGACTTTTCTTAAGTTTCTTAGAAATGTACTACAAATAGTACTATGCAAATTGGATGTGGTTTGACATTTTAATTCACAAAGTCTGGTTATCAGGCACTCTCATCCCATGTAACTCTGACTAAGGTATAAATACTTTCAAAAATACTAAATGGATCCCTTCCAGTTTTCAGATCAGAATAGTTTTTACCTAACTAAAACTAAAAATGTTAGCTCAACAGAGCACAGATTTTTGTTACTCTAAATTCATGTTAAAAAAAGTTAATGATTTTCTTTCAAAGTGGAGAAAATTCATGTTACAATAGAAAAAAACCACAGAGATATGTTGATGTAGAAGCAGAACAGCTGAACATGGGTTGGAGGTAAGAGTTGATCTTTCCTTGACCATACTGGAAAATTACCTTATATCTATTCTAACAGTTTTTCTAAACACATCTTCACAAACTTCATTAAAGTTTCCATAATCCCTATGCCTTGTTGACTCACAAGATTCCCTTCTGTGGCCACAAGTAACACTCCCTGCAGTTTTTCTTCACTTTTCTTGAAGTTTGGGCCTCATAAAAAATAGAAGCATTGCAGCTCAGGTTTTTTAATGCACATGTTCCTTCTCAATTAGGTAGAAACTCTCTGGGGTCTCTACAGCTACGGGATATTCCTGATTCTTGTTGCTTTGTAACCTCACAGAAGCCTTAGATCCACTCCTGCAGAGGCAGGTAATACTCAAGTTCTCTGTGGTATTTTGCTCTTCCTGAATTACAGACTTTTTTGCTTGCACAGTGTCCCTCTGATTTATAAAGCTCCTCTTGAATTCTTAGTGTCTGTGGCATCTACAGTACCATTAGTAAGCTACAGCTATGATGACTCCATCACAGAATATGCTAATAAAACAATTGCTAATTTTAACTTAATGGATTATTAATTAAAAATTAGTATTACCAGACCAAAGCCAGCTCCCTGTGCACCCAAAGTAACACATCCTCCAGTCCGGTTGGGAACTGCTAGAAAGTACTGTGGGAGAGCAGTTTTCCAACAATATTTAATTTGGAATTTTTTTCCTAACTTGCTTCTTTGAACTCAAAGGGAGCCCATTCCCTTCCAAGGAACAGAGTTATTATTTTGAAGTGTTTTGTATTTTCACCTAGTTCAGCCGACATGCATGTAGCTTCCTTAATCTTAATAGGTTCCAAAGATCGACACCTTCCCTTCTCTTTCCTCTTGTGAGGAAAGAAGGAGACAGCATGGTATAGTAAGGTGGTAGGAAAGCCATCACAAACACGTTAGGCTGATACAACAACTAGAACAGATGTCTCTCTATCTATCAGGAAAGCACAGCTGCTTTGAAAATAAATGACAGAATTTTTACAGACTAAAGAGTGATTTACAGCATAAAAATCCACATAATTCAATTGCAGCCATAGAGACAGGAGGCTAATTAGAGCTAAATTGGAGCAGATTTGCCCTTTTTGCAAAACAGGGAGCATTCACATAGCCTGAAAACAGGCTGGTCTTTGGTACACACTCCATGTCTTCCTGGGATCCATATTCCCACAGACAGGTCCCCGGCTGCAGTTGCTGTGTTTAGAACTTTTGCAGATATAATTGTCATTACCTTTAAACAAGCATCATTAATTAAATCACTAAGGATCTGGTCTTTTTTTTTCTTCATAAAATTCATTGCTTTCTACCGCTCCCTTCCCCAAGTTCAATCTGGTGATTTTCTATAGCCATTTGGTGCTACATCACACCCCAATGAAAGTGTTCTAAGTGAAGATTTAGATAACAACATAGGTAAGTATTCCTGACCACACAGGACAATCTTTATTAATCCTCCATGGGGACTTTGTCTTCTCTGTAATAATCCACACATTTATCTCATAACAAGCAAAAAGTACCCAGAAAGGAAAGGTCACATTTACAAAGCAGGACATACTGCCATGAACAAGCAAGCATCCAGTAAATCTTTAGTCATGAAGAAACAATAAATTTCTGCCAGTATATGCTGGCCTTATGAGAGAGGAAAGTTAAATTACTGCCGTCTGGCTTGGTGACATGATCCCCAGACGGTGGGATGAAGCCTTTGCCCAGTTGCTCATTCTCATTCTTTAGCTTCAGCAGAAGATAAATCGAGAACAGATGGGAGATCCAATTTCGAATTCATCATTCACCAGCCCCTTCCTGAACAAAAATCAGTAGGTCAACCTCAGGATTCATCAGCACTTGCCAGGGTCTGGAAGATCAGGTTTGTTATTTGGGAGTCACTCCCCAGCATTGCTCCACATGGCCTGACACTAGGATGAACCAGAATGAACCAGCTCCAAACATTTGTGCAAATATTGCCACACATTTTCACCTCAGATATTTTCAGAAAAAATGGAAGAAAACCTTATCTATCTGTGGCCAAACCTCCTCTCTCTGGCTTTGTGTTCTACCATAAGTAAGGGAGTGGACACTGCATGTGTAGCTCTGCCAGAGCAACACTAGCTATTTGTAATCTAAGTTACTGTACAAGTAAATCAAGTTCCAAGTGAATCAAGTACTGTAGATATTAAAAATAGATCTACATATGAGAAAAATGAAAGATCAGGAAACAAATAATTCTTTGCACCTTGACCTGGAAAAGCAGATGGATGTGGTAGAAGCAGTATGGAAGAGTTAGTTGTTTGCCTCAAGTAAATCACAGGGCTTTTCTAGGCCCATTAGGAAAAAAAAAAATCTCTGCCAGGGGGAAGATGTCATACTCAGAGTTTCCTCAACCACAGTTAGCTGTCACACCTGCTAACTTGTCTCTGCCACACTAAAAAAAGAATTTCACCCAGTGGTGAAAATGCTTTGTTTATGTCTTTTACTCTGCACAGTGAGATGCAATGCATTTGTAACAGATTTCTAGGAAAGACAAGTCCTTCAAAAATAAACCAAGCAACCGTAACGGTGGCATTTTCTTTAAGTTATGGAGTCTTTTGTAATTGCTCTGAGATTTGATTCACTGAACTAGTAAGGCATACACTACTTGTACACAATGTTTTCATTTCCTTGACTTTCACCAAGGATGCAGCATCATTCTGAAGATTTACAGCAAACTGAAAGACAAAGTTACTAGGAGCAGAGAGAGCTACCTAAGGTGGGAACTTCAGTTTATTTCATCAGAAAATGATCCTTTCTGAGCTATTTGCAGTTGTATTTCATACTAATTTAGCTAACATACAGTATTTGATAACCAATGAGACACTCTCTGACTTTGAAAATGGATTTTTACACTTGTTCTCTGTCTGTATGTTTGGTTCACACTTTACAACACCAAGCTGCCTACCTAATGATCAACAAGTAGGACACACATTTTTGAGGAAAAAACAGTACGATGTCCCTCATGATCACAGTCCCTGCCAAGCTTTGTGCAACCTCGTGCCTTTGAAATTAGGAAAAATCATCCCAGTTCCCACACCATTGGTATAACATTACCAATGGTTATATTGATTTCACTACCTTATTAGTCATGTCCTCCATTTCTTAAAATTGCTCTGAATCCTAAGAAATGAACATGTTGTGGATAGACTAGTCTGCAAATATGCTTTTCTAATAGTATTTTCTTAATTAATAATTGAATATACATCTCTAATTTCTGTTAGTGCTTTTTCAGCCAACAACTTCTTTCCCAACAGTCTCTGTTTTATCAGTTCTATTTTCAATATCTTTAATAATCCCTCCCCTTCATTCTCTTCCATACAGAGACCTTCAGTTTCTTCCATATAGACAAAAAAAAAAAATCAAATTTTGAACCTTTTTTTTGCTGTTCTTTCCTCCTTCATCTCTTGTGCAGGTCTCCAGAACTTGCTGCCATTGCATAATTTTTAATATTTAGTACCAAGAACTTAGTATAGAACATCACCTCCAGAGGCCTTTTGTAACTCAAACTGTCAAAAAATGCTTTTTCTATAACCTGAAGCCTTCAAAGAGACAGAGGAAAATGCATAGTTGCTCTGTATCAATCTGCTGTTCATGAAGAGAGTATGATTATGTTTTTCCCCCTGACCTCGTACTGCTGAGTCTTATCTATAAATCCCTTATTTTCTTCTTTCTAGAAATGCTGTTGCTGAGTCTGATAGTCCCCATTTTGTGTTTCTGCTACTGAATTTCTCATGCGATGCTTTACATTCCTCTTCACTGCTTCTTATCCTACTATTATTATTAAGCCCAAAAGGTTAATCCAGAAAAAAAAGATCAAGTAGCAGCAGCTTTTTGCCTACCCAGTAGGTGGAAACTTTTGTCTAATTCTTGTATCTTAATTATACCAAGAAGCTGATAGTCATCAACCTGTGACTAATAGGATAATGTTTAATTAATTTTTAGCAGCTGAGATGACTTAGACTGAGATTATGTTGTCTCTGGTTGAAACTTCTGACATAGTGGCATGACAACTTAGAATTTACCAGGCAGCAAAAGACAGAGCTGACTCGTGGTGTTTGAAAGTGTAGTTAAACACAAAATCAAACTTTCTCTGATTATATAAATGTTCATCTGCAGAGTTTGAGTCCAGAAACCATCGGGCAATTGACCAGATATTGAGTCCAGCACGCACCTGTACATTGGAGGAAGGAGAAGCTTAGAGTAGAACCAAGATTAGCTTCAAGGGTGTGGGGGTAAACCACTCCATGTCAGTTTTCCCTAACTTATCCCCCTGGTACACTTTACTTGCAGAGCCTCCAGCCCTTGTACTTTCTCCTCTAGGAGCCACTAGGCTCAGCATGGTATTCTGGAAAAAGCCTCACCATCACTTTGGACTGTAAAGGTATTTGCCTTGTATCACTGCTGTCTGCCATGGAATTCAGACTTCTCTTTCTCTCCACTGGATATTACTTATCCTTGCAGTTTTAAGAGTCCCATTTGTCTTTTCCAAGGTATTGCAAGACAAAGGCTTACAGTCATCCTATACTCATCTGATCTATTTCATTTTCCTCTGTCATTTCTGCTGCATTTCCCAGCCTAAATGAGTAAAATCTCATGATTAGTCCCAACGTGTATCAACTTGCCCTTTGTTAGCTTGAATTCCATTTCTATTGCTTCCTTTTCAAGGTCATTGAGCTCATTTGAACAATATCCCAACACTCCTCTGTACTCGTCTTCAAATTTTGTACCATCAGCAAATTCCATCAACAAATTTCTGCAGCACCAAAGTCCCTAATGAAAATATTACACAAGACTGAGCATAAGAGCACTTCTTAGGTAACTTGGATAGAAGCCTGCTTACAATCCAACCCTTCCTCATTTAATATTCTCTTTTATCCACTTCTTACATTTTCTTCTCTTTAACTCACAACCCTTCATATAGTCCTGTATGAAATGCTTTGCTAAGGAAGATACAGGATATGCCTTTTCTCGTATAGAGGAATGTTTATTTTACAAAACAAAATAAATTTCTATTTTTTAGTATGAGCCAGGCCCTTATTAGTTCTTTTCTTCCAATTATGTTGTAAACCTCTAAAAGTAGCTTGAATCAGACTAATATAAGCAGAGCTGTCGAGACATAGCTCTAAATGCAATATAATCTGTTATCTTCTCTACAGCAAAAGACATATGTATAGTTTCCTTCACAAGAGGTGCTGGCTTTACTAGGTAGCTGACTGCTCCACAGAGATGGCCCTGGCTTCATTTGCTCTTTCTTTATTCTTGTATTTAAATGACTTGAGAACATTTCAATATTTTTCCCTATCATACATTGCAGCTGCATCCTGCACCTGGTCTGAAGGTAAACCTGTCATTTTGTACTCTGCTCTTAGTGACACTGCATTGTTTCATGCCAGATGAACACCTGATACATAGTTGTACACTCCTCTTTTTGGTGCTTGTTAATTTTTGACTCGGTTACTGTCAATATTTATCTTATTCCCACACTCTCAAGTTTCTTCCCACCTTCACCCTCAAAAAATGGAGATAAACCCTGACTTTATAGGCAGAGGCAGGCAGCATAAGGTTGCTTCAAGCAGTGAAATTAATAAATTCCACAAGTAAGACATTTCCAAAACAATGAAGTTCTATATTTCTGTTAAAAAGTTTTTTACAAAATCTGTCTGACATGTTAGCTTGTGATATCAGTTCAGATAAATGGGCATTTCCTTCAGTGTAAATGGCTGTGCCATTCATAAAAAGGAGTATCTTCTCTACATCAATTTCAGTAACTTCCCATAATTTCTATTTTATGTGTTATGAGGATGGTTGATGCCTCTTCATGTTACAATCCTGTATAGTAAGCTACATTATAGTTATTCAATGCAGAGCTAGTCTGGTTTTTTTTAAAAAATAAGATGTGCAAGTGGTTTAGAGTACAATATGTGTTTGGTCTCTGCTATGTAATAAACTGCCTTGCAGAATTTCAGTCTCTTGCTGCTTTTGGGGGAAAAGGATAGCTTTGTAAGAAAAAAAACCCAAATCAGAACAAAGATGGCTAGGTCTTGAATCAGTGTAATTAAAATAACCTCCAATGATCTGACTAGTTTATTTTTGCTCAAAAAACACTGTAATCAAGCAGTAGTGTAGGGGTTTGTGTTTTATCTCTATTATTATTTTCTCTTCTATTATTCTATATTAGGAGTCCAATAGAATAGGATAAATCCCAAACCCATTGACATCATTCAGTCCAGGAATCAAGACAAATCTAAAAGCTACTAAAATGGAAAAATTATATTACAGGTACAGTGGGACCTTAATAAATCTTCCTAAGTAATTTCAAAGATACTAAAGCAGAAACTTATTTTGGATGAGGAATCTCTGAATCTTCCTATTCAGATACCAGCAAGCCTATATTTTTAATGTGTCTCTGCTGTAGTATCATAATTTATTCCATAGCAGAAGATTTACATACCCAACAGTTACACCCAGATATATCCACCAGATCTTATCAGTCATATTTTTGCAGAAAGGAACAAGCTTGTGTCTCAAAAGTACCTGTGGAAAACATTACAAATTTCCCCTTTATTTTACCTAGATAATGAAATTAGGACTCAAAAATCACAGCACATCTGTGGCACATAGTGGCAAGAGTCACATGATGAAATTAAAGATATCAGCAAGAAAATCAGAAGCATCTAACCCATTTTAAAAGCAATAAAAATAAATCCTCATCTCCGTGAAGGAGACCTAAAAGATAACCTGCCTTGAAAATTACCTTCAAAATGAAAAAAGAAACAAACCTCCTGAATAAGCACGAGTGCAGAATACTCCCAATAAGCAAGACTGGCAGAGGTCATTCTGCAGAGATTAGTATAAATTAAGCTTTAAAACAACTGTTTATAGTGCTTGCTGGATAGTTCCTGATTTACCACTACTACCCAGGAAAGCATCAAACAGCAACAGTAAATTGTATTTAATGACAAAGCAGAGAGATTCATAAAATTCTGGGGCTTACAACAAAATGCTTTTATATGGTTCACATAACTTACCAGCACAATTCCCTGGCAATATGTCCGTGTGGAGTTTCTGCAGACCTTAAGTGTCCATCATGCAAATGAAAATGGTCATTTGGAGGAAAAAGAACACAACTAAAGTGCATGTCTCTCCTGACTGCTGATGGCAGCCTTTGGGGGCCTGTGTGCGTTTAGACAACACCAGGCTGCTCTCTAAAGGTCCTGAATTTAAACCAAGGGAGTAAGGAGAGGAAAGGGTTAAATTTCAGAAGGGAGCAGAAAAGTACACTTAAAATTTGTCTTTGTTATTGCAGACTTCATAGTGTAAATACATGCACATATGCATTTGTATATGTGCTTATGCATATTAAAAGAAAAATGCTATTACCTCTCCTCCTGAATAACTTGTAATGCCTTAAATGAAGCATTTCAATACACCACTGAACAAAACAGGAACTGAGAATATGAGAAATAGAAAAGGAGGAACACACTGGTATCAAAAGCACAGTATAAGTAAAATGAACAGGCTGCTGCAAGCAAAGGTAAACTGTGGGCATTTCTTTTTCCTCCAGGTCCTCTTTTGTTTGGTCAGTTAAAAGTATATTCCTAAAATATCATAAAAAATTCCACTCCAACTGTCAGTATGATCTATGCTCTCATTGAACTATTCAGCTGGGTTTAAAGGTAGGACATTTTCTAGGGACATTGCTGCTCTTCTGCAAACAGGGCTCCTTTCTCTGCTGAGCTCTTTTCATTTTTGTTCTAGTTCAGACGAGAGAGGGAGAAAAAGATCAACATAAAGACAACTCATTTTTCTGTTCAGTTACCTGTTAGAAAGTATGAGGGAAAAGCTGGATAAATTGTTACCTTTGAAGTTACTACTGTGGAACAGTTATAATTAGTTAAGAGATTGATAATATCCACAGACTGAGATTGCTGGGCTGATGAGTGCTTTATAAATATACAAAGCAGGGTCACCTAATTCTTTTGTATTCATGGAGTAAGTCCTGCCCTCTCTAGGATTGGGGAGCCTGTACAATATGAGAATTTGACCCTCAGGATGGCTTATAGAATTGGTAGTACCCTCAATTACCCTGCTCATACGGGAAGCTTAAAGAAATGCATCACACCATAATATGATTGTCCCTCATTCAATCTAGGAAGATCATTATCTCTGGAGTTAATAGTACAATATTTAACCCAGCAGAGTGTATTTAGAGTAGCTATTAAACAACAATATTGAACTAAGCAATAACCAGCCCTTGTCTCAGCTATTTATGATTCCAGCAATTTATTATATGCATTGCTGGCTTTCTCCTCTTCTGGCATCTGTAAACTCTTCTGACTAGTTAAATGCTCCAGCACTGATACCAGAAGCAGCAATCACTACATGCCGATTTGCTGCTAATGAAGGAAAAAGATCCAAGACCTAGGGTCACCTTCCTTTATCCACAATGCATTCTAATTTTTCTAAAGCAAGGTTTATTTGCTAGGAAGAGAGGAGGAAGGGACAGGGGAATTCTGGTAATTTCATTGTACTGCTCTGAAAGGAAAGCAAGATAAACAGATAATCATTTCTCTGTCTCCGATTTACACAAGACCTGCCCCAGTATTTATGCCTGCAACTGCAAGAAAAATTTAAGGGTATGAAGCAGGGTCCCAGTGTTTCTTCATCCTGAGCCAAGCCACACTCCGTGTATGCATGTGCAGAAGACACTGCCAGAAGCTTCTTTCCACACATAACCACCACATTTTAACTCCTAATTCTTCATGCTATAAAGCAGGTAAGTGAAGGCTTATCAAGTAAATCCCATCCAGCAAGAAAAATTAAAAATTACATGTCTCTGTTCCTCTGCATCAATTACTTATAGTCCCCCAAGAGCTGTCAAGGAACAGCACAGGCAGGAAAGCTGGTTTTTAACACAGCCTAGTGGGGTCACCCCAACACCCTTCCTGAAGGAAGAAGTCTTCCCTGTAAATTAAAAACACCAAGATCTTGCAATATGGGGCTAAAAAGCCTGGTGTAGTAATTCCCCAATCTAGATATATAGAAGAATTACTGGGCCACATGATGGTACCATGTTTCTAAGCTGTTCAGATGGGGTGCACAAGTGGGGTCACAGTATTTCTACTTCCTTATTTTTGCCTATGCTTCAGCCAAATCTGCTGGTTTTACCTTTCTCTGCATCTGAAATATCACACTGTCTGGTGCTAAATATCCATCACACCCTACTGACTATTTCAAGAAGAGGGGTGGACAGTATTCCTTCTTCATGTAGTACCACATATACAAATAAATCAATAAATAAGTGAGTTAAGAATTGTTCAGAAGCCCATATGTTAGTGCTAAGCTGACACGTTGTAGGCACTGAAAGCTTTCCTTTAATTTTCTCCTCTTCTTTGTCTTGCCAGGAACAACCCATCTCTGCTCATAACTCAGTGCTTCAATGATTAAAGTAAGAGATCTTTCCTTGAGCAACCTACTGCTGGGGATAAAGTATAAATGGCAGATGCAGAAATCTCAGCTGTCATCCTCCTAATGAAAGGTTGCAATGATGACGAACACAGGCAAATTCATTATGAAAATGAGTGTTGATTCCTGATACGGGTGCTAAACAGATGCCTTGTTTTATCACATCTCTTTTTTCTGGCCCTAGCAAGTTCTCTGCTCTGCTTATGGTCTGCAGCAGGACAGAAATTCCACCTGCAAATAATACCAAGTGAGAAAAATGGAATAATATGAAAGGACATAATTTAGATCTTCACTAGACTGAGGCCTGAATATGAACCCATAGAAAAAAATTACTGAAAAAGCTTGTAGATTTACACGGAGAGAGCAATACAAGGAAAATGTAGGAACCAGAAGGACAATAAGGAGAGGCTAAGAGAAACCCTAGAAACTTGAACACTTTCTTCCTACAAAGACAAGGATTTAAGACACTTTGCTATCCATTAGGAAGGAGATCAAATAGTCTCAGAGAGAGATCTGAGAATGAGTTACAAGCAGAGCCACAACAATGTGTGCTTTTCCCTCTATTTCACTCATTTCTAGCAGCAACGTTAAGGAGAATGTAGTTTATGGTACAGTTAAAACTATGCTTAAGAGCACTGCACAAATAGCTTGAAAGAGGTGTACATGTACACAGAAGTGTATAGGTAAAATAACCTAAAAGCCCATCCTAAAAGCCAACAAATTGGCTTTGAAAGGTTATATTATATACAGCTGTTTACAGATTTTTTTAAGGTCAAAAAGACCCATGGTGATCCTGCAGCCTCAAAGTCTCAATAATATTAATGGCAGCACTTCACTTAGAAATTCCTCTACTCAGCTCAATAACTTCTGGAGTGGTTACAACTCCCCTCTTAGAAAGAAATCTCATTGCAATTTAAAGATTGAAAGCAATTTAAAATCTTCCTTTTCCTCTGAGAAGTCTGTCATGGTTGTTAATTATCTCTGCTGTTAAGAAAATAAATAAATCAAAAATAAAAAAGATCTTACTTTCATTTTTAATTCATTGAGTTTCAGTTTCCATCTGCTGTTTCGTGTCATGACTTCGTCTAAAATTAATGATCCCTTTCCCACATCTGCACCACATACTAAATATCCCCATTGGATTTTAACCTTACAATAGACAGGAGAAGCAAAATCTCTCTTATGATATCTCCCCATTCACTTCTTAACGCTGAACATTAGGGATCACTTCCACAAGTGAGAAACCAATTTATTCTATTTGTCCATGCTGAGTGATCTTAGGTGATTTGGTAGTAAATGGCAGAAATGGTGGCTGTTCTCAGACACAGAGATCTTTGACATAAGTAAGGGCTGAAAGCACCTGATCAATTGGACCTACCTAATTGTTCAACTTGTGCAAGTAACTTTTCCATTTCAGATCACAGAAACTTGTAGCCTAGATGCAAAGGTCCAGGCCTCAGCCCTCACATCTCTTAGCCAGTCATTCCCTGGGTGCATCAGCAGAAGGAAAACGCTGACTTAGGAAGTGATGCAAAGGGAGAATGAAAGTGCAGATGACACCAGGCAAGAAGAGTTCAGCTGACACCTCTTACCTTCACAAACCTCAACAATTAGGTTTTTATTCCTTATGAAATCAGAATGACAGCTTGACTAAGAAATGCAGTAAGCTCATGGAAACGACCCATACATTTTGGCATGTAAAATACTGTTAGAGCAGTGTGAGCTGACAGTCTCATACATTTTAAGATTAAAACACAGAATTACTTTCTTAGTCTATGTTCCATATTGTTCCAAATAATACAAATACCAAACCTTCAGAGAGGAAATTACCTTAGTGAGTTAGCTGATTGATTTTTTTACTTTCTTGTTTGTTTTTTTTTGTCTTTTTAAAAAACTTATTTTCTATTTTCCTTTTAGACTATTTTTTTCTAGTTGGTAAAAACTATTTTTTCTATTTCTTTTCTTTAACCTCACCAACATCATTCAATTTGCACTGTGACTGAGTTTTATCAAGGGCTCAAGAGACAGAGATGTTAGAGAGATGCTGGAAAAAGCTTCTAAGAGGAGTATGCCTCTGAAGTATTTCTTATTTTTCAGATGTTATTTTGTTATCCATACAATATCCTCCCACAAGATACTTTTCAGCTACTACAAACAGGAAGCACTTCTAATGCAATGTTTGTGTGTGACTGTAGAGCTTCTTACCTACAAAAGAGAACCATTTGAAGTCAATGTCGATTTTTAAAGGCATAAACCTCATCAGCTGTAAAAGGACCTTTTCTGTCTGTTCTGACTTCTACAGTTTCACCCACTTCCTAAAAAAACCCATCATGATATCCAGATACACCAGCAAGAGTAGAGCCCTTTCTGTAAAGCAAGTTGAAGGAATTTAGAACCAAAGAGTCTATTCATATCTACACATGAATACTGCAGACTTGTAGTACTCCATGCTGTTTCAGGGAGTAGTCCCCTGTCCTGTAACTACCTGACTGTTTGAATTATTTAAAAGTTTTAGTTCTAAACTAGTTGCTCCACTGCTCTAATGCAGTTGTCTCTGTGGTAAATCACTGGAAAATCCACCCAACAGCACTGGACAGAGCGCTGGAATTCAGCGCAGAGAGATATGAAATTCTTAGAACCAAGATAGCCAGTTCACAGCCCATACAATTCATCTGACAAGAGATGAATTCACATCAATTTAAATGTGTTAAACTGTCTAAAAATCACATATCCAATTTCTTAGCCTGGCATCTAAGTTTCTTCTTTCTGCAAAGGAGAGACAATTAATTTCCAAGTCACAATTCCTTCCAAAACTCACGTCGAAAGTAGGTGGACTGGATTGTCACGTGGTGCTCATAGGACAGAGAAGGACCCTAGCTAATTAACTTGCTTTAAAAAATTATATTTTTGTTTGTTTCAATAACAAGATGTAAATCTTTACTACCCATCAATTTAGGTTTTACATATCATACTGGCTTCTCATTCTGGGAGAGAGATTTTACTGAAGAAAGAGTCATACAACTACAAAATCATTAACACAAATTTAAAAATAAATAGATAAACAACACTCAATGAGCATGACACACTTTACTTCCTCCAAGAACAGATGTTAAGTCATAAATCTCAATTAATCAAGCCATTATAGTCTCTAGAAATATGCTAAGAAATCATAGATATAAGGAAGAAAATTACTTATTTCAGCACTTTGTGACCTATATTAAATGCTCCAAAGCTAATAATGTAGGAAAACTTCATATCTGCTTGAATGTCTCTTGAATTCAATTAAAATCTCAAAGAAGGACCCAGGGTTGGAAATCCTTCATCATTACTGTGATCTTAATTGTCATTTATTTATTGTCCAGTTGAGAGTTCTTCATTTCCCCAGAGAATACCTACTTCCACAGGAGTGAAAATTACATCATTCCAAGAAAGTAAATGCAGCTAAATTTTTTAATTATTATTTTTTTATCTTGTTTCTGCATAAACCAATAATTTACTGGAGCACTGCTCATCACAAAATCTGAAGAGAGAGTCTCCGGAGAGCAATTTTATCTCCTAGTTGAAAACACATGTATTTTTCCTTTCATTCTTTCCTCTGGGCATAAGGAGTCAAGAAAGGAACAGAGCTTCCTAAACATGTTCACAGTTTAGATGCACTGTATGCTTAGATATCAAAGCAGCACTTCCAAGTAATTGTAAGCTGACTTTACACATCCTTATACAGTGAGTGACAGAATGTATAAATAGGCATTTCTAGGAGAAAACTTTAACAGACATCTCAGGATTATGCACAGAGTACGTAGATGTGCGAGAGCAAGTCACTGCAATCCAGCCACATTTGACTGACATAATGTCTCACTCAACATTGGTCTCACAAAGACAATTTCATGAGCTAATAGGTGGCAGAGCCAGACCTGAAAACTTAATTAAAACTGTGGGGCAATCCAAATTAAACCAAAATGTTTTCAGTTAATTCCATTCTGGTTTTCTTCCAGCTCCTAGAAGGCATATAGCTACCACCTGGGTACAGCCATGGATAAGCTCTATCATGGCCTTGGACCCCTGTAACTGAGGGCAGACTGGATGGATTCCACTGGCCTCTGAAGCAATTCACCATAACTTGGTGACCTGGAAAAAAAGGAATAATAAACCTGGCCTGGATCAACTCTGCAGCTGGTGGTTTGTTTGCACACTGCACTTTTCCCTGTGAATGAGATGATATCCAGTGTGTATCAACCAAGCATTTCAATTCTTCTGGAAGTCAGAAGGGATTATCAGCTGCAGCTCTACTCTTTAACTGTACACAGCTTCTGATTAAATGGAGTAGATGCACAGGCTCTGCCACAGTTCTTAACACTCAAACTCTCATTGCAAGGAAAAAAAACCAAATAATCCAAGGAGAGAGTTCAACAGGAAAAAATACAACCTAAAACTAATGAAAAAATCAAGCACTCAGTGATGGCTCCAAATCTTAACATTTTTTGAAAGTCTGGGAAGATGTATATATCAACAAATTACTATCATGTTTCAGGTCACACTCTGCCCTCATCTATAGTGGTATGGATTGTGCCAGTCTACATCTGATACCTCTGTAATTTCACAAACCAAGGGTCAAAGAGAGAGGATCCAGCCCATCAGGGAAAGACAACCAAATCAATATTGTTGGTTTTACAGATGTAGAGTTCAACCAATTGCTATGCCTGACCTGCTGTGTACCAGTGTGAAGTTAAGTACTATATTAAACCACTAATTTTCAGGGTAACAAAAGGAGGTTTAGGTAGGAATATATAATAGAAATGTGCTACATTTTAAGACCTTCGAAAACATATAGAAAAAACCTGTAATTTTTTATTCAAACACCATGGAATTTCAATAGCTATGAAACTGTCTGATTGGTGACAAGAGGATTGTCTTACTTGAATAGGGGAATAATTTAATTGTTTATGCTGTAAAATAATTTGGCTTTCTTTCTTTATTATTGCACTCCACAGAATGAGAAGCTACAAATCCTTACACAGGTACAAACCTCTTGATTTCTCTTGTCTTTATGAAATAGACCTGGAGCCCAGCTATTAATCAAGCTCCTAGCTTTTTCTTAATGATATGACAAAGAAGCAACCATTTAGATTTAAGGAAACCAAAGCTTCCTATTTAGGATCCACTGGGATATGTAATCAAGTTGGAATAGCCAGGAGAATATCCATGTTGAATCAAAGTGTATCTATATTCCCATTATACCAGTACTTGTCGGACTAAACAGTCATTACAAAAATCAAACTCAATTTCAGAGAAGAAAATTTACTCAATTTAATTTGACAAGGGAGTGATTATAGTCTTACAAAGATATAATTTCTTTCTGGAGATCAGCCTACACTTGGAGAACACAAATAAGCTTTCAGCCCTGTAGCTCCTTCATTGAACTCCACAAATTACCATAGATGCAACACCAGTAAAACCCACTATCAGAGAGCAAAACTGGTGCATTGCAGTCACTCCAAGTGACTGCACCCTAAGTGATAAAATCAGTGTTGTAGGATAGAATTCAGCAGATAATCACCCAGTAGCACCAGTAGAGAACATCATTGGAAAGAAAATTTAATCATTTGCACTAATATTTAGCCATTTAGGCACATTCAGTCGGAGCACCCTAAAATCTCAGGTGCAAGAGAAATTCAAACTGAAGTACTACTCCTCAGCAGTTATAGTATTTCATGCCAGACAGGCTGACTGGAAAGGCAAGCCCTGGTACTGATTCCTGGATGTGTGACCCAACCAGACTGCTTGCTCCCTGAAGACTCTTGTAAGGCTGCTATCAGAAGCAGCAATTAACATTAATTGAGATGAGGTTCATTACGATGCAGACACCTAAGAAAAGCTGGACTTGAACCATTAACTAATTTTACTCAGATAAATGAACATTAGGGAGTGCTGACAAAGATGGTTTTAAATTGATGACTTATAGAGAGAGGTCTCTTCACCCTGAACCTTATATTCTTGGTTTTAGGGAGAAAATGACAAGAAGACAAGCCCTTTCACTCTTTACTTTGTTATCAATGGACAATAATTTAGTGAGTGGTTAATTGAGACTTCAGCCACATTCTTTATCCATCTATTATTATTGCCTTTACCTTGAGAAAGACATGTATTTTTTTGGCCTCAGCCCTCCCTTGATTTAGATATCTTATACTGGATATCTGACCATGCTCCACTTCACTAGCTCAGGACACTCAATAAGAATCACTGGCAAAGCTGGTTGGTAGCACAGAAAAGAGTTAAGAGTTCCAAAGATAGTTTAATAAAGGTAGTGTCATTTTCAATTATACAGCACAAACACTCTGGTAAATTCTACGTCACATCACCAAGGAAACTCACTGCAATAATTCAGTCAAAGCCAAAGAGAGGATTTCTACAACAGTTTAATAATAACAATGTGTTCTTCGCTGCTGCCCTTTATCCAAGGATATCAGTGCTTCTCACCAGTATTAATTCGTTTTCTAAACACAACTTGGGAGTGTAATTTCAGGAAATTAATTGAGTATGACATTCCTATGTATCCTTACTGCTATCCTTTGCCATCTCTGCACAGCAAGAAAAATCCCCATGAGCATCTACAAATCACATAGTGAGAAGTTCTTTCCCCCAGCCTATGCTATGCACAACTAGCATCCTGGACATGACAAATGTAAAAATTAAGGAAGCATAATATTCTTGTATCTTCTTTGCAGCTCATCCAAATTCTCTCTTACAGTCCTTAATGAGAAGTGCACCAGCCTGGAATACATAAAGGTAAGAGTTACAAAGGCTACTGGGAAATGAAGGACAAATTATTGGTTTCTTTTACAAACCATGCCTCTTATTCTACATGCCTGTACACAGAGCTCCTGTAAAGACAGAACTATGGATCACAGCCTCCACCCAAAGCACTGATAAAATATCATTATAATAGTTAACAACCTAATAGAGCCACAGGCTCATAAGATCTTTCATCTTTGCCCAGATACATTCTATCACATGTTTCACAGCAGCATGTTTTCCTGATCTGTGACTCAGTTTCCCTGTGCAGACAAACACATTTATTCTGTTTGCTGCAAGGCCAGTCCACTGGCTGAGTCTCTCCTGTCCTATTACATCTTAGCACAAGAGACAAAGAAAGGCAAAGTATTGCCCAGACACTTTAGGAGCTGGCAGTTCTGCAACTAATGGCTGCTGCTCATATTTTTAGTGCTGCCTTTCTCTCCAGCTTGTTTTGCTTTCAGTTATTTCTCTCAATTCTTACACTGACCAACTTGACCTATCCTCAGGTCACTGCAAGTCTCTTTATCAAATCTGTATCTTCAGTGAAGATTCATCTTCCCCCTTTTCTAAATGTTACTACTCCTTATCTTGGCAAATACAGATTTTTAACACTGCTCTTGGCAAGTTCAGACAGAAACCCTTTTGTGTTGGAGGGGACAGTGCAGGGGAAAACAGGGAAAAGAAAACAAATCTGTTCCCTAGATGAAAGGATTGACCTGCTGCACAGTTTGAGAACATTACCCCCAAAACCAGTGAAAGAATGGCAGAAGCAGAACATGCAAACAATAACTCAGCTTTTAATGAGACAACTTTGATTGCACAAACAGAAATAACTATTGATTTGGTCATCATCACCGGAAGGGTGAGGATGCAGCTTCCTCCTTTTCCAGATTTCAAAAGCATGACACAAACAAGCAGCACATAGATGAAATGCTAGAGCTGACACAAGGAGTATTTTTGGACAGACAATGGCTATGGCCAGCATGTCCTTACTCTGTCAAAGACAGTTGCCAGCATCCACCCACAATGAACGAAGCTGCTATTCAGCATCATTGTATTTTTCTGGCTTCCCTTTCCACCAAACCTGACCTTCTCCTTTGCTCCCCAAATTACAACAGCTCATGCAAGCAGTGTGGCTGCATTTATCTATACAGCTGAAAAAGTATGCAGTAACTTAAATTATGACAAATCTTTTAATATGCAGTCTTTGACTGCTGGATGCCAGTGTGAGTAAGGGTAGTGCTGCTCTTCAGGACTTTGGGGGAACCTCTCTAGAGGAAAATTTCTCTAGAAAAATGATACTGCAGAGCTGTGAAGCTGTCACTGCTGGGCTAAAGAGTAGTGTGCAGCATCTGAAGAGATTTAAAATCCAATAGAGAAATCTGTGCTTAAACCCTGAATCAAAAGTGGGCAGAGCTAAAAATAAAAATTAAATTATTCCTCTTTTGAAAGACCGGTTTCCTTATAATTAACTGATAGACTATTACTTGTGTCTGGCCCTTCCTCCTCAAGTCTGCATTGATTGACTTTTGCCTGCACTTCATAGCATTAATACTTTGTAGGACCAATAAAGTCTCTCAGACTTTAAATCTTACAGAAAGGAGCTGAGGCACAATGCAGATTTAGAAAACAACTGAGACACAATCATAATTAGTCTGATATGCCTATCTTCTCCAATTTGGTGAATACACACACAAACACACATACATATATACAAAAACTTCAATAAAAATTAAATTTCCAGAAGCGAAATTTATTCCAAATTTTTTAAAAGTCCTAAATTAAACTAAGGTTGAATGCTAGTAATAGTAGTGAGCAATTTCTCAAGGGTTTAGCCTTATTACTAAGCTACTCTGGTAATAATAATGCCTGAATCCAAAAGCTTGTTTACATTATCTGCTGGCTCCTTGCATGAACTCCTGACCATCTGTGTAAGAGTTTCCTGGGCAATGGACTGAACTCAAACATGTGATGATCCCATACTAGCAATAATTTTAAAAAGATCTTTATTTTTCCCCTTAAAAGATTTAATAAAAGTAACTCAACTTGAACTAGACTGTTGTTGCAGGAGCTACAGGGGGAAGAATGTATACTGAGAGATTTTAAGGATGTATTTTGATTTACATAAAAGTTTCAAAAGGAGAAGAAAAAACATCAGAAATTGAATAAACACTGAAATAGGGTGAATGATAGATAGTAATATTCTACATAGAACAGAGAAGCACTGCAGCCACCAACATCCAAAGGACAGATATGTAGAACCACATCCTAATTTCTGAAGTTTCTTTTGACATCAGCAGCATATTTTAAGTGTAGTGCCTACTCAGAAACAGGTTAAGCACTTGTGCTCTGTGCAGGCAGGCAGTGGGTTAAAAGATTTATGAGGTTTTTATTAGACTCTGGGAGTGTGCATCTATTGCATGGTTCTCTGGTGAACTGTGAATTTAGCACAATTTATACCATGATTGCTTTGAGCCAAGAGGATGCACACAATTCTTGAAGTTTGGCTAATAAACATTCACTCAATAAGGTACATTAAACTAGTGACTTCCCATCCCTAGGCCTGGTCACGCAGGAGAAAGTTTGGGGTGTTTGGGTGACTGCAGACTGCTGATCCTCTTAAACTGTTCTAAGCCATCCTTAAGCACCCTTGCATGAAAGACAACCCAGACTTATTCATTTCCTTTTGCTCTCTCTAACACACACAAATATAACACTAATACAAACAGCAGGAGCAGATGGAGATGCTCAGACATCCTGGCTGTTAGCTTGTCCCATTGCCAGAGGTCACTGTTCACTAATTCAGCAAGACTAATAAAGAACTTGGGTACACCTTTCAGTTGCTTCTGTTGCCAACTTGAGATATAGAGTAAAACCACTTTACTAAGCAGCTTAATCTAGGACTCAAAAAAACCCAGCATCAGGGGGACAGGGACACTGATCTTCAGGACAAGGGGGAAGGAGACCTGGGAGAGTGCTAGTGCCTTGAATTATGACTAGCTTTGGCAGAATTTGTCTCTCAACCCTGAAACCTACCTTTTATCAAATGCATTTACCAAACTTTCAAATAAGTTTATTCCAATCAATTTGAAATCACTTTCAAATTTATATCAGTGCAACTTCGCATCTAGGAATACCTTTGATGAGCTCTTTATCAGGGCCTTGAATCTTCAAGTACTCAAGTATACTCTTAATTTTAAGCACATTCCTCAAACCTATTGATCTCAATACACTTCAGTGGATTATAAACATGTACTTAAAGTTGAAGACCTGTATCAGTGCTCGCTTAATACAAATTTGTCAGTGTTGAAGTGGACTAGATTTAGATACACTAAAAATTAAGCTGATCCTTTACTATTTTCGTGATTTGCATAGACTGCTCACAGGGTTATTATTAAACATACTTGGGAGCTTTGCTGCACTGAAAACCACGGTATTCCACTAGAAATGTACCTAAAATGATAGACTGGGTTGCCACATCAAAGCTTCTATCTCTCCCATACGGTAACCACAAATGCATAAACACTCAAGAGCCTTGAGCAGCTTGAAAGCCTCCCTGACAATAAAAGGGAGGAAAGGGGATTTGCACACCAAATAAGCAAGTGCTCATTGAGCTGTTGGTTACACATGGGTGAATTCAGCATTTTTCATCAGGATAAAAGATGTAGAACACCAGAATTTTGTAGCACACCACCAGCATATCTCCACTGGTTCAGCTGGAGATGTTCCAGGCGTTGCTCTCGAAAGGCTAGATTCCAGAAGTTTCATCTGATTTTAGCCAGCTCTACATTCCCTGAAAGCTAGAGCCATGCATCTCAGCAGCTACATTGGGAGGCAAAGCTATCTCCATGCAGTTATTATCATAGATAATGAGCTTGCTTAATTATGTGTATGAACATACACATACATTGTTAAGTATCCAGCCCTTTCAAGTTTTTCTGATAGCATCACCAGCTGCTCTTTGATTCAGCAATACAGGCACTGGCTAGTGTTTGTCTCTCAGGTTTTTTCTTTTCATGCAAGGATCAGTGCCCCAATATCTGTGTGCAGCAGCCTCCAGTTCAGGGTCTGGTGAAGAGCAGATGCAATGGCATCCTAGCATCCTGACAGATTATTTCCCTTGCCCTCTTTATCCTGTGTCTCCCTCTTCCTGAGCAAAAGCAGACACTTTGCCATTCTGAAAAGCCAACAATCTGTTCCAGTATCTGGCAGAGAGAAGTTACAAACCAAATATATATGCAATGATCTTCCCTTCTTTATCCTAGTTACATCTTATCTCAATGCCACATGCAGGAGAACATGGCATGATGTATTGGTTTAAGATATGAATCACCCATAGTACTTCTTTGCTAATGTTATTTAACATTCAGCACCATCATTTTTATTTTTTCATATAAGTGTGCAATCTACTTCTTGAGGCCTCATATTGTCTGGACTTCAGTGATTTCCTGTGGCAATGAGTTCAGAAGTCTAATTACATGCCATGCAAAAAAAAAGTATATCTTTCAATAAGTTTTGGATTTCCCACCTTCTAATTGAATTGAATGGCCATGACACAAGAGCATCTTGGCTGTTTTTTTCTAGATAATTCATTATTTGATCTTTTATCTTGGTTCCTCTTATTCATTTCTTTTCTAAGCTTGATCTCTTTTCTTCTGATGACTTTTCACAGAGCAGTCTTCTCCAGTGCTTTACACTTTGCTCTGCCTTTTCTAAAACCCCTTTAAGTCAACTATATCCTTTTCAAAAGGGAATGACCAGTACCTCATTCAACACCAAGACAAGCCTACAGTGCTCATTTACATAATGGCTTTTTCATTTAATAAGATCTAGCTTTTAAAGTACAAAATTAGTTCACTGAGTTGGGTTTTTTTTAAGCAAAAAGTCAGCAATAGCCTAATAGAGAAGAAAAAAAAAAG
Organism: Turnix velox; assembly: GCA_013400935.1. Classification (NCBI taxonomy): domain Eukaryota; kingdom Metazoa; phylum Chordata; class Aves; order Charadriiformes; family Turnicidae; genus Turnix; species Turnix velox. The sequence continues at coordinate 224,703 of VZTY01006131.1, forward strand.
ACCAGCACTGTACAAAATTACACCAGAATATATCAATTTCATTTCAAAGTGCAGAAGATAATAACCGGTGCTGAAAACTAAATGTGCAGCACAGAAGAGGAGGGGAGCTGTGGTGGAGGATTTATTGCTATTGATCTATTTATTTATTTTTACTTTTGTTACCATAATCTAGTTATAATTCACTGTTTCTGAGATTGAAAATTTGCAGTAAGGAGTCTTACTTGGTTGAGATGACAAGTATATATTATTTTAAATATTATTCCCTTAGTGATTTTTTGTCAGCCTCTAACAGTTAGTGCTCAAAAATGGATGCTTTAGAATTGCCAGAGTGAAGGAAATTCTTCCAAAAGCACACAGAGCAAAATAAGGAATTATTAGTTTCTGTATTTCATAATGCAAGAATTAGAAAACATCACATCAAACTCCCAAGGAACAGCTTCAGAGCAGCCAAAACTTCATCACTTAGCTCATACTTAAACTGGAACTCCTTTCTGCAGGTGACTGATGATGCCAATACATTGCACAGCTTCCAGTTTAGAGAAGAAAATTATTTAAAGAATCCTTAAATACAAAGATGACATCTCTCACTCAGAAGATTCCTTAACCACAACTCACTGGATCTAGGAACTTGTACAAGAAGACCTCTGCATTCTTTATTATATATACATTCATACATATATGTGTTATATATATGCTATAACTTATATATATATGCTATAAAAGCAGGATAACATTCTAAGCTGTTGCCAGTCTCACTCAGAATTGCCCTTCCTATCATTTATGTGCTACAGCAGGGAGGACCTGCATCTTAGGAGGGGTTTCACTTTTCTCCTAATTTTTTCTATTGTTAATGTCATTGATACTGTCACTTTTACTATTAAGCACACTATTATGAATTGTAACTCTGACATAGTCTTTAATTTTCTATATTTCATTTCATTTCAAATAACATCACATGTCACAGGAGAACTGTACAGAGCTGTTGTGTTCACTGCTGAACATTCACATAACAACCTCTCCATAGTATGTATTGGGTATAGACCAAGCACTCGGGCGGTAAATGCAAAGTGGAGATGCACAGAAATGGGGTATAACTCACCTGAGATGTTGCTTCAGTTTTTTTCAGTCTCAACTAATTGACAGCACTGCCAGAGGGCAGAACTTTCTGTAACAAGGCTCTGATTGCCTCATATTCACCTCTGGTATCCTTCTTACCTGGACTTTGTCTCAGTGCTGAGACAAAGTGAGCATGTGAGTGTTGCCCTTCCAGTCCCTGGTTTCCAAGAGTGAAAATGATGAAACCAGGACAGCAAAGGAATGAACTGAAGCTGCTGAGGCAAGGACAAAGGCTGAGTGGAATTTTTCAAGCAGAGCGAGCAAGGAAACACCATTTCTCTATTTGGAGCAGAAAAGCTGAGGGAAAGCTCCAAACCCAGACATATCCGTGAAAATGAACCCCCCCATAACCACACAGTATGCCTTTCCCTGACCCCTCTTAGACCATGTGACCAAGGTCCTCTACAGAAAGCAGCTTGTGTGATCTTCTTGTCATGGTCTCATCCTTATTCAAAGTATTCTTTTTTTTTTCAGGGTGCAAGGCGAAGAACTATATTCTCCTGTAGCTCTGATAGGATGGAAACCAGGCTGTATCTGCAGTACATCTCTAAGGTATCTGAGATCACTCCTCACAGCTCAACAGGTTGAGCCAGAATCTCTTACATGAGGGGAAAAATACTTTCCTGAAAATCCTGGATTTTTAACTTAACACACCAGTAAATTGTCATGTATGCCTCTCAAAGGGGCAGGACCAAAGTCAATGAAAAGCAAATGGAAAAGTTTTCCCTTGACCTCGGTAGAACTCATACAAGTCCCAACTGCTTTGTACGCATCAAAGTAGCTACCAGAGCAACTCCAGTCAAACTAAGTTTTGTGAAAATAAGTTTCAGAACTGAAAATTAAAAGAGAAATCTAAAGGAAGAAACAAAGGCCTCTAACATGACACAAACTTATCTATAGATTTTTCTGCAAAAGTGAAGGAAATCCCCTCAAAAAAGGCCAACAGGATGACATCTATTTTGCAGTACTTACTTCAGGACATTTTCAAAAGCCACATCTTTTGAAAACCTTAAAAAACCTTAAAATCTTCACCTCACAAAAAGGGTGCTAGAAACCAAACCATCAAAACAGAAGTACTCAAACAGAAGGACTGATTCCATGAAATATTTTGTTATTAAAAGGTGGGAGATTTTTTCTGGTTTTGTGGAGATTTGCTTTTTTTGTTTGTTTATTTCAAAATCAGAATGATTTGTGAAAGGGGGAGGGAAGGAGTTGAGCTGCCTACCTAATTCGATGTTAGAGATCTGCCACCTTCTCCACAATAGCTCTCCAGCTTCTACCACATTCTAAATCTAAACTCATGAAGAATTTAACACAGCCTCAGTAAAAAGCATCAGGCCATCTCACATCCCAGAATAGGGCTTGGTTTGAGTGTTCCTGAGTCACCCTCCAGTGCTCACACTTGCAGAGTGAGCATCACACTCTGCCATGCCAATCAATTTTGTCATCAGCATTAAAGAGTTCAGGTCTGAGCACCAAGTCAGAGCTTCAATCAGAATTTATTGCCATTTCATTTTGCTTCAGAGGCTGACAAGAGGGCTTGAGTACATTTCAATATGCTGATTCTTCTTTATAAAAGCAATTACAAGCAGAGATGCACAGAACAACCTCAACTGCTATAAAAGCCCAGTGGGATTTCTGATTTAGTGAGAAGTGCTCTCCACCATTAATGAGAGCTAGAATGCATCCTGCAGAATTTGATCTTACAGTACTCTAACAGAGCCAAGAGTTAACAAGGAAAGATATTTTCTTTTTAACTACTATTTTTACCTGCAAGCGTGTCATTACGACAGAATTCTGTGAATTCATTTGCCATTGATAAAAAAATAGATTATGAATTTTTATTATTAAGAAGTACCAATTATCTTTGTGTCAGACAAAGGCTACTCAGAAAGTTACTCAGGTCCAGATCAGCATGATTTCAATTAATTTTTGAACCTGCATGTTTTCTCCAGGCCCAGTTTACTGACTGCTATTTCAGTTGTCCTTTTCTCAGCCTCCTTATGGCTTCTTTGAGCTGCCACCCACCCACTGAGTACCTGGAAGTCCTCAGTACCATGCTTTTATGACATTCTTCTTCTCACACTTTCAGTGGTGTTGGTAAAATAAACAGCAGCACCCTATTCCAGTAAGAATTTTATGACCTCTAATTATTTCAGCCATGGTAATAAAGCAGGGTCCCCCAGAGTAAAAAGGATGAGGTGCTATACTTAGTCATACCCAGATGTCTTGCTGTGCCTGTTCTGAGTCATGCTGCCTGTGGATCTAGAAGAGAAGGATCTGTATCCTTCTTAAAAATGTGTCACATAGTTACTGCTAGATCCCATCCACACCTAATCTCTTCTCAGGACCTTAGCATCTTGCTTGCAACTATACTACAACATGGGTGGCCCCACTCAGCAGTAGGGCAATATTCAGGGTACAATTGCATTAAAGGAAACATTTAAAAATTAATTTGCAAATGGAAAAAAATTCTCCACTTCTTCCTGTACTCAACTAAGCCTTCTCCACATTAGATATTCCATAGCATCCCTTTTAAAACAGTTGACAAGTTGACTCAAAGCATAGAAATCCCCAGGGGAATATTTTTTTCAAGTAAAAAGGAACCTATCTTAGCAGTACCCCAGCATGCATATCAATAGAATTTCAGCAATCACTTCCTGGGTGTAATTGCATTCATCTGCATCTGTGACTAAGGGACCTATCAAAGTGTCAAAGAATCTAGTTAGGGAGCAAAATTCCTTGCTTGTAACAGCAGCCTATTTTAGTTGTAGAGAAATTGTATTGGCTTGCAGTTAAGCACTGTGTATGGCATATAGTTGCAAAGTGTCTATGGTAGGTGTATAAGATCAAGTCCTAGCATATGACAATATTAGACTTAAGCTTGATGTCATTGGAGGATTTAAGCAAAGCCAGGATGATAAAGAATGCTTTAAAAAGGGTTGAATCTCACCCAACATGGATAGAAAGCAGCATAGTGTACTAGCATGCTAGAGCAAGGTGAAAAGAAAAGTCTTCGCACATTAGTGCAAAGGTATAATTATTCTGCTAGTAGCAAGAATTTTTATGCACAGGCCAATTCATGATGGTCAAGGGCCATAAATTGCAAATTAAGCTAATTTCACAAGTTAACCTCAATAAATTAAGAAACACTTCTTCCACCTCCCTGACACCACTTGACATCTCCCTGGGTAAATGCCACTGATCCATGGCAGTCATTGCTAAATCCCAAATGGGAATTTCCTCTTTGTAGAATCTGAATTCTCACATTGAATGAACGACAGAGGAAAAAACATGTTCAACAGATGAGAGTTCTACACTAGAGAGGGTAAGTGCAAGAAATGGTTAAAGGCTTGATCTAAGAGATGTGACCCAGTGATATTCAAAGGCCAGTCTCAGTCCAAACTACAAGGCTTAGGGGAAGTTTCACTCTCTGGAAGCAGCACTCTTGGGTGCCCAGATGTTGTGGTTTAGGCCAAGTTGGCTAATGACAAGATAACAGATGGTCTCCCCATCTCTTGCTCCAAGAGATTAAGAGACACAAAATCATAGAAACACAGAGTTTGAAGGGACATTCAAAAGTCACCTGGTCCAAATCCCTTGCGGTAAGTAGGGACATCCTGCACTAGATTTGGTTGCAAGGTGTCCCTGCTCACCACAGAGGGGGGTGACCTAGATGGCCTCTGAAGGCCCCTTCTAACCTAACACATTCTGTGAAATAGATACAATATAAATTACACAAAACCAGATCAAGTTCCTGGGAAAATGTCACTAGCTGGCACTGGGAAAGTTCCAGACTGGACTCAGTGACCAGTGGGAACTGGAAAACACTGACTAGGATCAAGATGTGGATGAGCTAACAAGGTCTCTTTCCCAGACAACAGCCATTGAAGGAAGTGAGCCATTGGAGGAGCCCATTGGAGAAGATCCAACCTGACCTCAGTTTTTATCCTGAGCATGGCAGATGGGAAGGAACCCCTTAGTGATCAGTTTGGGTCACCTAACCTGCCCACTCCTCCCCACAGATTCAACGCCCCATGGGATAAATAGCCCAGTCACTGACTTTGGTTACCTCATCAGTGAGTGTGAGCAAGAGCCTCTCACTCAGCAGATAGTTAGCTCTACTCAACCCCAAACCAGGGCGCTGAGGCACTGCAGGTGTAGTCTGTCGCCTGTGTCCTCTCATGCCACCTCCTGGGCTCCTGAACAGATCAAGAATTAGCACTGTTTGTGGGGCAGCTCCCAGTTTCAGAAAACAAGTTTTTTGCCATCTGATCTCATTTCTCACTATCATATAGGGCATGAAAATGCCTGGAAAACTATCAGTGTGACCCACAGTCCGGAAGTATGAACACCCCTGTCAGAGAACAAACAAACTCAGAAGAAACTAGCATAGCCTCATAAATAATTTTAGCCTAGGCTCAGAACATCCTATATAAAAGTCTCATTTTCAGTCTACATCATTCTCCAGCAAGACTGCAGATATATACCTCACATCTTATTCTGGGCAGAGAGGAAATTTTGCTCAAGACCCATAACAAATGACCAGTCAGAAGGGGGCAAGGGAAGAGAAAAAAATTACAGACCGATACACAGAAAAGAGCATCTTCATAAAATATAGCTGATTCTGAACATAATGGGACATTAAACTGCTTTCTGCATAAGGAGAGAGACTAGAGACTGTTGTGGCCCTTGAAAAGCACCCCCCTCACTCCCCCGCCCTCCCTAACTCATGTGATGTGAGCAGAGAACAAACTTCTGCTCATGCAGACTCAACAGTAAAAGGATGTACCTCATGTCAGTGGCTGCTGTTCTCACAGCATTAGTTACAAATTGTGGTGAAAGGATGACAGGACACCCTCAAAACCAACCAAACTTCCTGCTGATACCTGGAAATGAGATGAAATTAACATAGTAAAGATATTTTTGGTCCAAATGTCAGGTTCAGCATAACTGAAGAACATTGCAAGTGTATGATGATTTTGTTAATACCTTAAGTACCTTCTGAACTGTTGAGAGGTGTCATTTTTGTGGGTGGTTTTCTTTTAAATACCATTTTCCCCTCTTGCTTTCAATTTTGCATAGAACAGAAAGGGCTTTCTATTCAGATCTTTTTATAACAGCGAGTTCAGCATAAATCCACTAACAATTTCTTTTTTGCAGGAGATTAGAATCATAGAATCATGGACTCATAGAATAGTTTGGGTTGGAAGGGACTTTAAAGATAATCGAGTTCCAACCCCCCCTGCCATAGGCAAAGCTCCATGGACTCTAGCTGCTCGTTAATGCAGAGGGCAACTCCCCCTCCCTTTCTCCCCTGCCTGTCCCTTCTAAATAGTCTATATCCATCTATTCCAGCAGACCAATCGTAAGAGCTGGCCCACCAAGTCTCTGTGAGACC
>VZTY01006132.1:0-20761 GCA_013400935.1 Turnix velox
TGACCTTGCCAGTTGTTTAGCTCCTGCATGATGTCATCTCTTAATGAAGTATTACCCTCAGTTGAAGGTGGTCTGGGCAACAAGGTTGCCTGGAACAGAGATTGTTTCCACCTCCTTTTAGTACTGTCAGTGAAAGTTCATTTTTGAGCTGCAGTTGGTTGTCCATGCATTCAGAGCTGGGCTGGATCCCCTCCATCCTTGTATCTTCCAGGTTCTCTCTCTTTCTGAAGAAACTGCTATCACCAACCTCTAAACAAGGAGGTGGAAGTCAAAACTCACAGCTGCTTTCATGCAACCACTTTCAGTCTGACTCATGGTGGTGGTGGTAGACCTCAAGCCTGTTGTGTGTGGGCACACCTGGAGGGTTGGCAGAGCTTCATGTGGAAAACGTCACTGCTCTGTTTCCATAACTCTGACTTCTACGAAGAATGAGTCATGTCAGCCAACCTGTGCTAAATTGAGGGATTTAAAATTGATCTACCACTGCATTACTGATAGGCATGAAAGATTTTCTTTTAAAAAAAGATATGTGGCAAATGTAAAAATAATCACTCATTCACCCAGCTGCCTTTGAATCCCCTCTGAGAGGCACCTCCTATGGAAAGGGAGGTGAAGTTTCTGTTCCACTCACCCTCCTGCAATTCACCTGCTTTAGAGGAGGGATTTCAGTATTCCTGGAGACTTTTTTAATTGCTTGTGTATCAATTTAATTGCTTGTGGTGGAAGAATAAAAGATGGAGAAAACAGGAAAGTTCTTTTGAAAATGCTGATGTATTTAAATTAAATGGGATAATCAAAGCTTAAGTATAGAAAGCAACAATAGTGAGACTTACAGTGAATTAAATTATATTCAAGTAAGGGCTGGCATTAGGGACCAAAGTAATGGCTAGACCAGCTAGGATAGTGTATAGGATTTATATTTGACTTAGACAATGTCATAAAATAGACATTTTATACTTGAGAAATGCACATTTTTTACAGAGAACACTAAATGTTATTCTTACCTTCATACTGAGGGGAAATTACAGACTCATAAATTAAAGACTGTATGAATTCTATGCCAAAGAACAACGAGAACTGCTAACAAAATTAGGTGTCCTGATTCATACTCTGTGTTTTTTTCATTGGAACTTACTGAATGAGGGATAAATCATAAGCATAATTTTTAATGAATCTTTTTTCTTCTTGTCTTTATCAGATACACATGTTCTATCACTTGCATTAATAAAAAAGAGGGAGTCTTCCTTCTCTAAGTGTTGATTTTTCAGCACGCTTTCAGAAAAAAATTGAAATTTGTTAGCAGTGCCACAAGACCTGGTGGAGGTTTAATATCTCTGAATGGTCCATATTTCTGGAATATTTTAAAGTTTGAGTTTTAAGCTTCAACAGAAGGAATTATATAATCTAGAGGGAATCCTGAGCAGGCTGTTAAGAAGAGATGCAGAGCATCTCTAATGTTCACATAGTTAATCTTGCTGCCTTGAGCAATGGGATTGCATTACATTAAGACTGCACCTGTCCATTGCCTCGCATTGTTGATTATATATTTGCTCCTCAGACTATCAGCTTTTGGTTCAGCTTTTTTTTTGTGTCTCTCGGTCTATCCAATTATAGCCTGAGCCTCAGCTGTCCCAAAGCTCTTACAAACTTTACATTTGTGTCTGAGCTGTCATTCCCTCTCACCAGCTGCTTGTCCTACCCAGCAGTTCCTTTTTGTTTCACACTTGCCCCTTTTATCTATTTACATATACATTAATGCATGTAACATTAGAATAGACTTTTAAGACTGTAGACCAGAAGCAAGACATCCTAATTTTGAACCTCTGATAGACATAGCTTGTCATTTCCTTGGCACTAATAAAACCTAGTTTAATTTTAATTCTTTCTGCAATGAAAGGGCAAATTTTTCAAGCCTCTTTGGAGCTGCTTCTTTTCTCTGCAGAGGCTTTCGTGGTGTGCCTATCTCAGCATGGTTCAAATTTCAGTGAATTTCATTTCACCCACTGTTGTGCAAGCATTGGGAGCCAGGGATGGGCATATCTTATAAATTAAAAATAAATCAGTGGGTACATTGAAGCAATTAGTGTAAATGAGTTCAACAGACAAACAGGCAGACAGAGTTTACTGAGCTGTTTGTCTTTTCCTGCCCCTCCATCCTTAAGTGTAGTACAAGAGCTAAATGAACAGAGTGAAAAATGACCACAAATCACAGGCCAGGTTCCAGCCCCTGTGATGGAGCTGTAAATCCAGAGTAAGAACATAAAAGCTGCCATCCTAGGTGAGCATGAATATCCTTTTAGTCCTTTTAGCTCACTCCTGAGCAACTGTAGGCAAAAGCAGCGAGCTAGGACAAGAGTAAAACAGATAAAGTGCTATTTCTCCTGCTATAGCCTGTGAACTGGAGGCTAATTTAATGGAGACAGATTGTAGCCAATGATAGAGTTTAATAGCTACAAAGAGACCTCTCCTCCATGATCTAATCTCTTCTGAAATCTAGATTCACAATGTCCCAGTGAAGTGAACTCCATAACTTTAGTATGTTTTAAGCTGAAAAGTTCTTGCTTTCAACTAGCTACCTGCTCATTTCACTGAACTCCCCTTCTTGTTTTGTGAAAAACAGGGACTGTACTTTCCTGCTTGTTATTTTTGTGCCATTTGTAATTTTATATTCATTTCCCTGATGCCACTGCAGGCTCTTGCAACTGACATTGCTGTAGGGTGAGGTCAGAGGCTTGTTTTTGAGGAACTTGATTAATTCAGAAGTCCAGCTGCTACCTTTGTCTCCCTAAACATCACTTTTGTGCAAGATGAAAACCGTCAGGATCATGCAATGTGCAGGGACAAAGGAAGAAGGTTAGGAGCCTGAGGATGAACCATTTTGAACACACTACGCTTCAAGACATCCAGATGACACAAGGAGAGAGGGTTGTTCCACAAATAAAGCCAAGATCAAACGTTTGTCCAAGCAGGTAGAATTTGTAGCATCCCTTAAGGGACTGGAAAATTCCTGCTTTCCAGAAGCTGTGAGTCAATTTGTGCCTGACTCCTGAAGTTCATGATGACTGCTACCTTGCTATTTCTCCACGAGCCTTTGCAGTCTTCAGAAATCATAGAATCATAGAATAGTTTGGGTTGGAAGGGAACTTAAAGATCATCAAGTTCCAATCCCCCTGCCATAGGCAGGGACACCTCCCACTACATCAGGCTGCTCAGCGCCTTGTCCAGCCTGGCCTTAAACACCTCCAGGGATTGAGGGGGCATCCACAACCTCTCTGGGCAACCTCTTCCACTGTTTCACTACCCTCACCCTAAAGAATTTCTTCCTTATATCTAGCCTGAATCTAACCCCCTCCAATTTACATCCATTATTTCTGGTCCTCCCATCACATATCTTATTAAAAAGGTCCTACCCCTGCTTTTCTGTAGAACCCCTTCAGGTGTTGAAAGCATGATTACACACACTGTCCTGACCTGCAGGATAGCCTAGGTGACAATGCAAATTTAAAAGGCCACGTAGGATGACCAAACATCTAGGGTAGCACACCTTTATTATGTGTAGCTATTGCAGGCTGAACAGTAATTCAGAAAGGACTTCTCACAGTCACACCTAGATGCTTCACCTGTTGAGGATGATCTATCTATCAGCAGCAAGAGAATTTTCCCTGCAGGAAAAAGCTACTAGTTCCCATTTGGGAGACAGCAGCTTATAGTCCTTTAGAAACTAACATAAAGACTAAGAGCAGCAGACAATTTCTTCCTCCACCTTGTCTAATTACACATCATTACATAAAATAATCTTTCATGACTTGTTCCTCAGCTAGAATGAAACAAAGGCAATAAAACAGAGATACTCATGGTCCATCCTGGGCCTTGTTACTGCCTATGTTGTAAGCTCTAAAAACTGAATCACTTTTAGACCATTCCAGGAATATTATTTTGGTCCATGGAAAAAAAAATAAAGCAAAAGCTACAGGAAAACATTTAAATACATGATTTTTTTTTTTTTTGCATTGTGGTAAATGGGTTCTCTTCCAAAGGGTCTATTGTCAGGGAAGGAGATTGGATTTTGGGGCATCTCTGTCTTCCTCATAGAGAAACTCTTAAAACTACTATGAGAATAAGAGAGGTGAAGGGTGAAGTGTGTATATATGTTTTGTCTCTGATTTCTCCTTAGCTCTTCTAATCCACTATTTTCCTTTTTATGCCATGAGTCTATCTCCAAGGAGTTCAGTGCCTGATAGACAAACAATTCTGGTTTGGTGCTTAATACATTGAATCAACACACCAGAAAATCCTAATTCCCATATTTTCTTGTGCCTCAGATAACATAGAGGGACACATCCTCATCAGAGACAGTGAGTCATAGTGAGGGCTTGAATTTTGGGGGATTTTCTTATCTGTTAGCTATATAGAGATCAGAAAGATAGTGGTGTCACTCTAAATGTCTTACCAACTGCCAAAATAATTACATCATGGACAAAAACTGGAGATGAAAAGTGCTTACATCAATTTCTACTCTTAGTTTGTGTTGAGGAAGAAAATATATCAAAGGTCTCAGGCAAGTTCCTTACTTTACAATGTCACAGCATGTGCCCTTTAAGTGCAAAATATTTATTTTTATAAATTTTACTGATGCTGTTGTTTTTTTCTCATCCTCCCATTCAGCTATTTTTGTTGTTTAAATTCCTTCACAGGATACTTCATCCTGTGTGTATTTTGTTGACTTTTATTTTTACAGTGAGATAGTACAGTTAATGCTGCATTCTCCACGCATTTCTCCAAGGGCACTGGTCATTTCTAGCAGTGGCTGTGGGTAAACACTGACATTTCTGGAAACAGCATCCAGCTAACTTGTAATATTAAGTAAAAGAAATCAGAATTAGAGAGTGCAATCAGGCCTGTCCTCAGTAGAAAAGATGGACAGAATATGTCAGCTTGCACTAAACCCTGAGGTCAGCATCTTAACCAAATTGCATTTTTCTTTCTTAAACTAAGAAAAATTGTTATTTTCAGGACTGGAAAGGCTGCCACTGTGGAAGGTGGTGAGTCCCAGCTCCAGGCAATCTCAAAATCAGGAGACAGGATGCCAGAATCACCCTTGTCATGACATCCTTCTTCCATGTGAAGTACAGCACCCTAGCTAAGATGTGGTGAATTTCTCTCAGAGGCACTGGCAGGGTGCTGGAGATCCTCACTGCCCCTCTGCATGATGGATCTGCAGTACACCCCTTAAAATCCTCCCACAACTATCCTTTGGTACCATGGGATAGATTAGCAAGTGCCTCACTAAGCAGGCAGGAAAGCCACAATTTGTGATCCCAAGGAGACACAATTTCCTTCTTACATCTGGACTGTTCAAAAGTATTTTCCCTTCTCCCTTGAAAACAGTCAAAGCAGAGGGAATTATCCCTAAGGGACCCACCTCAAAGTCATTAAACCTGCAACAGCATTTGGATGTGGCTTGCAGCCCATTGCTTTTTCTCCCACAGGAATAGTGGTTAGGGCATTAGTCAGAAAAAAAATGGCAGGGAAAAATATTTTCAGTAGGAAGGTGTTTCCTCCTGGGAGAGGGTGGCAAGGGAATTGCTGTTAGCAGGAGTATGAGGCCTCTGTACAGGAGTGGTGATAAAATAGTTTCTGCAAGTCAATGGATGGGGAAAGCTCAAACCCAGACAAAGGTGACTGGCTGTTTTCAAAAGCAGACATAGTGATAACTACAGGAGAAAATGGTCAGGTTTGATATTCTAAGAGAAGGGCTGACAACTCATGGGCTGCCACCCTGACTTCCTTGGGAGCATCAGGAATTACTCTGTCTGCCTATTGATGACTGAAATTATTTTTCAGAAGAGGAATGTCTGGTTGCCCTTCCCAACACTTATTTTGAGCATCAGCTGCTGCAGGAAAATATCAGCCATCCTTTTGGCTCCTATATAAAGAGAAAATGAGTTGAAGATTTAACCCTCTATTCTCTAGGGTTCTTCTGCACTTTGATGGCTTTTTTTAATACTTTCTTCTTTCTTCTTGTTATTTCTCCTCTTCCACACAGAAAAAAACGTGTGTGAGACACATGTAAATGAATTAAACTGTCTGCATGGACTGCTTTAAAGTCTTCTTGAACGCTTTTTAAAGCTGTGATTGACAGGTGACACTGCTTTGCCAGGTGTGGATGTGCTCAGTGGGATGACAAGTTGTCAACTGCTAGTGACAGACATAGAGAAAAAGAAAAAAAGAGCAAAACTGCCAGAACATTGCAAAGGACAGATAACCCCAGGCCATTCTTTGTCTTGGAGCAGCAAGGTTTTGCTGTGAGGGAATGAATGTTTTGTAGTTAGATCTTCACTGTGTGGTGGACCAGCTTTTGACATTTCACCATAAAACTCTCTTATCAGTGATTTTATTTTATATATATCTGTGTATAAGCACTTGTATAAGTCTTTCATGAATAACTACTGTTCAGTCCAGTCTTTTAAAGAAAAATAAATGGATATTACTCTAACTACTGTAATAAAAATTCTGGCACACTGACCAAGTGTTTCATATTGAAGTATTAACACTAGAAGACTTTTTTTGCTGCTGTAACCCTGTTTCTGCCTTCCTCCCGTCACAGCTGGTAGCTAACAGCCAGGAATATCTCTCTGCATATGTGTCTGGTCCCTACAGGAATACAACTTTGTAAAATACTGTTTTACACAATAATTATTTTACATGATAAAAATATTTTCTTGTGTAAAAATGGTTTTATGCATGAAAAACATTGTAGCAGGAGGGGCTGATTCTGATAATCCTTTTACAGCAAAGAGATCAGAAGGCTGGAGATAGGAAAAAAGGAAGAAAAAGGCTTTTTTCATTAGATCTGAGAAGAAAAAATCAGAATGGCAGATGCAAGGCAAATTAAATTTCTGATAGACTTTCAGAAAGAGCTTTCTGAGTAGTGAGGTCCATGAAAATATAAACCAGCTGTGTTTTGTGGGTTGTGTGGCTGATGCCATTTGAAATGGAACTGGACAAAGAGCTCAAGTACATGGACTAGAAAACAATCATTTGGCACTGGAATAGAGTAAATGACTTAACAACATGTCTTTTTCCTTGTCTAATGCCTGTGGTTCCATGACTGATTAACAATCTTTTGCCTGCTGGTCTTACATCCACTGCTATAAAATCCTGTGGCATAAAATTAAACTGACTCAAGTGTAATTAGGAGTGTGTGAAAGTAATGGCAGCAACACAAGTAGCAACTGGTCCTGAAATATTAAAAAAAAAGCTTTAAGATAGAAAAGTGAAGCAGGGTTTTCTAAGAAGTTGTTGGGAAGTTCTTTTTCCTCTACTCTCTACCTAAAATTCTTCAAATCCTGTGTTCTAAATCCACCTTCCTGCAAATATTCAGACAGAAATGAAACTTGGCTCCCTTGAGGAGATTCATTGACCTGGTTGGGACTACTTCTGTGTAATGGTTGTACCCTTTACACCCTAAAGCTGTGAGACCTGCTACAAATGTTCACTCTGGTGCTACAAATCACAGAGATGTGCCCAGTGAGTCATTGACACAGCATAGCACAGAGTTCAGATGTAGTAAATCAATTTTTTCCCTTCAGGAAGAAAATGCTCTACATGTTTTTCCATGGTGCTGAGTAGTTTCCTTTAATTTCAATTAAATAGCAAAAAAAATTTACAAAAGATTTAACATCCACCTCAGAAATTGAAGTTGCAGACACTTGTTTGAACCAATTTTGCTGATATAAGAAATATATAAAAGAGATATAAGAAATATATAAAAGAAATATAAGAAATATATGTGTATATGCATAGTGAGCAGTAAGATCTAACAGAAATTATTTTATTTTAATAATCTAATAGTACACAAAGTTTTTTGTACAAAATTTCCAAGATTCCAAAACCTGAAATGCTCCACTGCCAATTTTAGAGAGCTTTTTTAATAGAAAATTAGATACTTCAGTCTCTCTTCTAATTGTTTAAAATTATTTAAGACTACTTAAAATTATTTAAGATACATTCCAGATAGTTTTAGAAGTAACTTTAGCTATCACAGCACTAGAAACAAGCCTGAAACTCCAGTTTTACATTTCTCACTGTCTTGTTTTCATCCTGGCAGGGCAGAAAACCCCCCTCTGCCTGGCCCCCTATTGCAGCAGATCCCTGTTCACACTTAAAAATTCATGGTACATGTGCCCATGTGCCATAAATTCACCACCAAATCTTCACAGGAGGCTTTCCTCAGTACAAACCATTCCACCTCAAGGGAGGGCTGTCCCTAATAACACCAAAAAGTCTATTTAGCCACTGCCTTCATGCTGTCTTATGGTCTTTGCTCCTGTCCTTGCTGGGGGACAGAGTCATTTTGCAATGAGGGCTGTAAAGATCTGCTGATCACATTGACATAATGACAGTTGTTCAATAAAACAAAGACAAAATGAGATTTTCCTCACACTTTTCTTACCTTTTGGAGGTTGGAACAATAAAAAGATGTTATTCACTTGCCCTGGGCAGTGGGCAAGTCAAAAATGACTGCACCTTCTGCCAGGCCTACTTTGAAAATAGATTGCACAAGGGCACCCATAGCACTTACAGTGGAAATAACATCACAGATATTTCTTTGTGCAACAGTAACAATTAAGATAATCTTAAGCATTTTTCTGCACTGTCAGAACTCTTTGAGTCAGCAAGAAAAATGGAACCAGCTCCTCAATGGAGGTCTTTGGAGTTAAGTAAAATGCCCAATCTGTAAGTGCTACAGCTATAAAATGTTCCTCTTTTTTTTATTCTCCCTTAATGACAGGTTTTAACCATGAGAAAGATGGAGAAGCTTTTACTTTCCAGTTTGCTTCAGCCTAAATTATTTTATTTTGTTGTTTGGATGACATCAAATGCACTTTTACAAGAAAAAGGACTCTCCTTGGAAAGTCCCACTTTTAGCCAGTTTCCCATGCTAAGTCTGAAATAGTTGTTCCTGTGCTCTTCCTTCCACCATCCTAACTATGCAATAAAAGGCCAGAAAATTCAATTAATTACCCTATTTATAAATTTTCACGGGAAACAATTACTGTCAGGAATAATGAATGTTTCATATTTATAAATTCATTGTTGTTTCTTTTCATCCCCTCCCTTTTCTTACAAGAGAAGACACACTTTTTTTTGTTTTACTGATAGAACTGGCTTTTCTTTCATAAAATCTGGACAGGTCTACAGCAGGCACAACTAAAAACTTCCATGCACTGATAACCTATTATCAGCTGAAGTTATTTTTATTTTAACTATTTTTCTATATTGTTAAAAATTTGGGATAGGGGTGGTTACACTAGGATGGAAGGTGTTTTTGCAATATAACTTTATCCACTCAGGAACCAGTGTTTTCTGTAGCAGCAAAATTTCTTCTTTTTTTTTTTCCTGGCCAGTGTAAGCTGCACCCACACAAGGATATTTTGTCAGGGCAATTGTATTGGTAAACTTTTCCTCGTGCTGACCTGGTCTCCATAACAATCTCATATAAATAATACAGACAGGTGGGAACAATCATAAGGGAATGCCAAAAAAACTGCAGCTGAGTTCATCCTTACATCAGAAGCACTGTGATAATGTGGTTCTGTCAACGGTGAGCTATTCTCAGCCAGGTGGAGATGACATCCTTTTCAGCATCACTTAAATTCTACTTTTGGAAATAAGCTTGCAGTTCAAGCTGCTTTGAAAAAATTTTAGGGCCAGATTATGGCCTGAATCCCTTTCCCAAGTGGTCAGGAACCAGAAGCTAGAAGGGAGGAGACAAAAGGAGAAGGGCTCATGGGAGTAGCTGAAAGAGAGTCCTTTTTAGGCTAGCCAGAAGAACAGGAGAGTTCATGATGCTGGCAGACAGAGACAGGAGCTTTGGAGCTCAATATGAACACAAAGTTCTTTCTGGCTCTCAGCATATATTGGATGAAAATCAAGGTATTTCCTAGAATTTAAGAGCTATGACTGCCTCCGTTCCTGGTGGTCTCCAGCACTACCTCATTCTTTCTGATTGTCTTCACTGCTGGTCCCAAAGGCCAGGCTCTAGCAAGGAAACATTATGTGATTTTCTTGGGAGAGCTGTTCTTGCCTGGAACTTACTAGGTTCTGTAACACAGTGGCATCCAAAATGGATTAATTTCTTAGTTTATTTTTTTTCATGTCTTGTTAGTCTTTGTTTCTGTGTTTAATTCATGTGTGTTGAACATGGGGCTTTATTTTCAAGGAATGTGATTGGCATGGCCAGGGATGATCTCTGCTTTGAGCTGACTTTTTTTTCAACCCTACCAGTTGTTAACAGATGTTTCTCTGAGCAGCTGTAAGGCATCTGGGTATTGTGATGAGTGTCACAGTCTACCCAAACCAAATAATGCCTATATAGCCAATAACCTGAGTATCGACTTGTGTTTATGATATTTCTAAACTTATCCACTGTTTTCATATATAAAACATGCTGTAAATACTTAGATACTGTCCTTTTCTGGAAGAAAGAGTAGAAAGCAAGGAATCCACTGGAAATGCCAGAGTAGCCTTATATAAAACAAAAATTGAGAGCATGTGGTAATATTTATTAATCTCTTATTTGAACTAAACCACCAGATTTAACCTAGTGTTGTTTACAGATCCTCCATAATTTTCTGGATTTATAGTTGCTTGGACTTTAATGATGGTCAGCAAATAGTTATACAGTGTACCATGTTTTAACTCTTCATGAAAGGAAGAGTCTTTACTACATTAAGGGAAATTAATTCAGAACAAGATTGAACCCTTTGTTGTAAATATCTAGTGTGTGGAAAAAAAAACATCTTGCAAGATTTACTACATCCTGTTGGATTTATTTTACAATGAGACAGTGGCATTACAGATTATTTAATCTTTGCTTTTTTGTAAAGAGAAGTTCTGACTTGCTTTCCTACAACAAAGGGTTAATGAATAAAATTGCTTTCAAAGACAGATTGGCAAGTCAGGCTTGTAACAAAATTACCTCATGCCTCAGCAGTGATAGAACAAGAATTGCAACTCAGGTTTTGCTTCTTTCTCTTAAAACCATCTGATTAAAAATAATAATAATGACAGAACACTCTGACATGCATCACAGGTTTGTAAACCCATTCATATTCTTCCATGCCATTGCATTACTGACTAACATCCTCTATCTGCACAATAATGTGAGGATACAAAACTCCCTTTTCAAATTATGAACTTTATTCAATATTGAGGTCAGTTTAGGTGTTTTAACAAAAAGACTCATGCAATAGAAACAGATTTTATCTTGGTATATAATTTCCTTTCTATTTTCTTGCTGTTTGGTCTCAATAATTGGAATTACTGTGTCTTTTTAACTCCTTATAATTCCTCTTGAATTTGGAGTTGATTCTTGGTTCAAAACTGGTCAGTTAGACAATACCTGGTAAAGCATCAGTTACTGCTGGCTTCTGTGGATACTTTCACTGTTCAGCCAGCAAGTTCCTTGAAAGCTTTTTAAAATGGCAGTTATGATCCCAGTAACAGTTAACAATTTGAGGAACCTGAATGGGGGATTCATTTCCAATGTTGTGTTTTATGTTCCCAGCTACATATTCCAAACTAATCTCAATTTCTTGATTTCTTTTCCTTCTCCACAGCCTCACCTTGCATCTACTTGCACCTCCCAGAGATGTATGATGTCCATTTTCTGTACAAATACTTAAGAAAGACTTCACTTTCACCACTAAAATTGAAAATCAGCAATTTTAAGTTGTTTTGTAGTTTTTTTAAGCCCCACTCAACATTGTGAATCACTCATATGGTGATGTAGCAAGAAGGTCTAAAAATCAGAAATAACCTGATGGACAAGCAATACCCAACTCAATGGAGTGGAATAAAATTCCATTGATTTCAGAGACAAATGAATTGAAAATCAAGAATATTTTCAGGAAAATAGTGGGGCAAAATTAATTTTTATGTAACTTCAAGTTAAAAGAGCTGACATGTGGCACTCTCAGGCCTCTTCTTTATGTTTTTATCCTTCATCAAATAATTTCTGACAAAATATTCATACTGAAACACCTCTTTCACTCTTTTTTGTTACACTATCTGTAGGATGAAGTAATTTCTATTTTGTAAGCAAGGATTCAGATGATAAAGACAATTGAAAAACACTAAGATGAAATTTTCCTCTAGGAATTAATGGGTATTCATCCCTGTCCCTCTCTACTGTAAAATCATTGATACAGATGTATTACATTCATATTTGAAACATGAGCTTTATTTCATTATGCTCTATGCATGGTAGATTAAGATGTATCTGAAGAAAGTGACATGCTTTGGAGTGTTTTGGGGTAAATCTGGTCATCTGTCATCTTCCTGCTAAGTTTAGATTACAATAAGGATTTGAGAACACAAGATGCTATGTATAGCAAGGCATAAATACTTGAGAATGGTAACTAAACCCTGCATTTTGGAATTATCACTGAGGCCAACTGCCCATGAAATGCTTTTCATTTTAATGTATAGTGTGTCTGTGTATAATTCAAGATCTGTATTTATATCTGCAGCCATATGCTGTGAGATTTCCATCTCCTGTTCATACAAATGACTTGAGCTGCAGTTGCCAAAGCAAACAAAGCTCATTTTTTTCTCTCTCAAAAGCACCGAACACAAAACACATGACACACTTTGTCCTTTCTCATGTGATAACTTTTAAAATAACAAGCTACTAATATGCACAATGTGTAAATGGCCAGCAAAGGTTAAAAGCAGCAACAAAAGCAAGAGGGTACTAATCAGAGCAGCTGTTTGGGGAGCACTTCTCAGACAAAGCAAGACACATATGTGCATGTCCTGTCATAATTCAAAATATTTCCCTGCATCCCATATTACTCCATAAAATTTCATCATTCACTTTGTATTGGTTAGTAGCAGGGTCTGATAGAAAGTTTTCTATAAATCACTGGAAGTTAATATACTTCAGTCTGAGGATTGGAGTGGCATTCTGGAGCCAGAGCCAAAATTTTTAAGAAATTGCCAGTTTAATTAGGAATTTAACAAGTTCGAAGATCAACTGCAAGTCAGGGAATAGTAATAGTTGATAATACTTTGAGTATAACACTAGATAAAGCTCCAGAAACGAGTCTGCCATATCTCTCCTGGTGATTTGACAGCAAGTCTTTTTCAGTGGAGCAAATTTATCCATATTTTTCAACCAAGAGTTATGATTTCTACAACTTAGTAATCTCTCATTTGGCCACCAATAAAGAAATATGATTATTTTTAATTTTTTTTTTAATTTGTCTGGTGGAGTCTCATTTATATTCCACTCTACAGGTGTCCCTGCCTATGGCAGGGGGGTTGGAACTCGATGATCTTTAAGGTCCCTTCCAACCCAAACTATTCTATGATTCTATAAATGAACCAGAATTGTCAGCTACAATTTCATCAACACTCTCCTTGTTGACTTAGCTAAATTTTCAAGAAAATCCTGATCTCCTCCTGTTTACCTGCATGCCCTTTGACATCTGATAGCTGCTTGCATATGTCAGCCAGAATTCAGCATGGAAAGTGACAATTGTCACCAAAAAATATCAAAAAACAGCCAGCAGTGTAATTATCAATTTGTTTCTAGGGTGAAAATTATCTCTGTTGATTTTAATGGTTTAAAAATTAAAGGTTGTCTAGCATAGTTCTCTAAACTCTGTAGGTTGACAGTAGTAAAATAACAGTATTTAGAAATTTAGTATTTAGAAACAAACAAAAATTTCATTTCATTTCATCATTGTCTTACTGCCAATTTCATTGCCTCAATCACAAATTTTCGTCATTTTTTTAGTGCTTCAGACTAAATTCTCTGTTTTCTTACTGAATCATAGAATTCCCTAGGCTGGAAGGGATCTCTCAGACCATCTAGTCCATCCTTCAACCAAATTTAAACAAAAAACCATCACAAATCTAACCATTTCTTTAAGCACTATATCTACTCATCTTTTAACTACTTCCAGGAATGGTACCTCAACTACTTCCCTGGGCAGCCTGTTCCAATTCTCCATAATTCTTTCAGTATAAAAAGTAAAGCAAAGGACAGCCCAGCAAATCTCAAAGGTTGTGCTGCTCTGTGATTACTCTAAAAAGAGGTTATTCATATCTTACAGAACATATATGGAAATGAGATTTCTAATTTTAGAGTGTTCTCCCCTTTTTTCACTCTGCCTGGTGACAAAGGAAGAATGTGCTCCTCTGTTTATTCTTGTTCAACTGGTTGATGTCAAAGAAAACATCCATTAGTGAGAAAGTTTCTTTTGTTTCTACCTACTCTTCATTTGTAGGCCAAAATTACTGAGTTGAGGTGATTACTGATGGTATGAAATATATATACTCCCTTCTCCTTTTTCCAGAGCTGGACAGCAAAAGAGAAGGAACCCTATTTTTAAGAAATCTTGTCTCAGTTGTGCATGCACAGCTATATTCTGAGAACAAGCCCATGGCAGCCACTCTAAGTGTTGTAAAAAATTAGATATCCAATCTATTGTGGTCTTGGAGCTCCTTCTGCAGTTGTTAAAGAGAGGTGGGCAGCTCCAGAGACTCTCCAGACTGCCACAATCATTCCACATCTCTCAGCCACTCTCAGTGATCTGACTTGCCCTCTGGAGGCCAGTTCATTTTTCTTTCCTTCTTCTGGCTGGAGACAAAAACATGATTCCTATCTTGGTCCAGACAGCTTTAAATGATTAAAGTTGGCTCAGATGCACTCTAGAGTTTGTTAGTGGAACCAGGGTTGTCCAACAGAAAATAGATCTCCTAATTATAACTACACCTAATTATTGCAACCCACAGCACAGGGCAATGTCTCCACTTTTTCTTAATTGTACAGAACACAGAACCTTTGTTCTAAAAACCTTTGTCTTGGCAGCCCTATATTTTTTCTGTCCTGTTGAAGTAATGTTGCCAGCTGTGTTTGAGGAAGTTTGCTAAGAATTTGGGTCATTCTAATGTTCACATGGTGGATTTCACAACTGATTTTACTCTCATTTATTTTCCTGCTGATACAAAGTACAAATGTAAATAAATGAGGTCACAGGCATGGTCAGAGAAATTGCATAATTCTTCCAAAACATGTATATGCTTGAAAAAGACAGTGTTCTTAAAAGATAATTGAAAGAGTGAGATAGTCTTTGACATTTATTTTTAGCTTCTTGGATGCAATTATGTCTGATGTTTTCATAGTACTAAAAAAATTATCTGTGTTGATGTAAGAAGGTGCCATCATTCAAACCAAACTGGGTGTCTCTAGATTTCTTATTCCAGGTCCCTAAATTACTTAAGAATTAAGGGAATGATTGTGGAAAGGGTTTCAACTGCCACAAAGATTGCATTAAAAGTGATAATTTCTCAACTTATTTGTTCCTTGTCTTTATGATGAATCACATGTTTATTGGTATTGAATTAGTTCTGCCTGTGAGGAAGTCAAAATACTTTTATTCAGGATATAACTTAATATTTAAGTTTCCCAGATGTGGTGGATTAAATCCTTAACGTATCTTTCAGTTTGGTCTCTGTTTTTACCAGCAGATTTTCAACCAGAGAAAGTGCCAAACTCTTTATTTCATAGTTGCTGCTGATTAAATGCATTGTGATAAGTGTATGTTAGACACTTTGTTGCAACTATGAAAAAAATTAGGTTTATTCTTCATGTGGTGCCACAAAATCATTGGTTGTTGGACAACTGGAGTCTGTTTTGCCTGATGCAGTATGTTAGCAGCAATTAAATGAGTTAAAGTAGGTAAAGGCAGATTTCTCTTCTAAGAAGTCCATGATCTGCTGTAATCAGAGGTTCAACAGCAAAATCCACATTGCCCTGAAGCCTCAATCAGAATCTTTATTATTTGCTGGATTACTCTTGAGATGTAAGGAGAATTTGCAGAGCAGGCTATTATTAGGAGAAAGACATTTTTTTTCCTCTATATTTGAAAAAGAAGCCACTGTGTAACCATAATAAAATAATACAATAAACCATAATGAAGACTTCTTTCCTTCAAAAATTTACAGAGTATATTAATATGGTCAGCCAGGAATTGCAGTATTTTCACCTGCACTTTATTTAGGAATTCCAAGATTTCTGTGAAAAGAAAAGCTATTAATAATTTCTTACTAAAAGCAAAGGGAAATCTTCTTATGCCATGATTTTGCCAGTGATTCCAGTGGCAATAGCATGTCCCTGGTTTATTTTTGTGTGATTTTTCTCTAGTACTTCCTTGAATAATTGTTCAGGAATCTTAATACTGGGAAATCTTTTATCTACCAGCTGGGAGCACTGGTTTTTTGGAAAAGCAGAAATCACCTATAAAAGGATGGAGTCATAGAAATAACTAAGGTTGCAGAAAAGGGGCCTCTGAAGGTTTCAAGGTGTTCAAGACTAGGCTGGACAGGGCACTGAGCAGCCTGGTCTAGTGGGAGGTGTCCCTGCCTATGGCAGGGGGGTTGGAACTTGATGATCTTTAAGGTCCCTTCCAACCCAAACTATTCTATGATTCTATGATTCTAAGGTCACACAGCCCAATCTCTACTCAGAGGACAACTAGCTTCAGAGTTGATCAGGATGCTTAAAGCATTGTGCTGTAAGACTTTTTTAATCTCCAGCAGAGAGATTTTCCTGTTTAAACAAGCTCATTGTGAAAAATTGCTCTCCTGATCACATTCAAAACTGTGTATATTGACTCTTATGTTTTCATTGCACACTTAATTGTTCAGCACCATCTGGAAAAAAGACTAAAGTACATTGCACCAACTTTTATGTTCTTATAGTTTATAGAAAAGTGAATATGAAGGATGAGTTAGACCTGAATCTTATACTGTGGATCTCAAAATTCTAAAGGTAGCCTGTGAGTCCCCCAAACCGCACATTTTTTACATGCAGCTTCTTCCAGAGTTGTGCTGACACTTCCAGAAGTGCACAGTGTGGCAGGATGGAGCATATGGCAGATATTAACTAGCCTGCTTAGGTGTCACATTGCCCTTTTTGAAGGAATCTGGGGTGAAGCACAAGATCTGAAAAAGGTTTGCATGAGTTGAAAGAGTGTGAGGGAGAAGTTATTGAAAGAGATCATGAAAGAGATTCAATCAGTGATGGAGCCTGGGAGCAGGATGCTCCATCAGGAGTGGGGTTTGCCAGATGAACATGATGGTGATGTTAACTTCCCCAGCAGCTACAGGGTCTGAAAAGTGAAATAACTTGAGAAGAAAGGCATATTTCTTATTGGAGAAGGTAAGCAATATGCATATTTTCCAGAAGGATTTCTAATCCAGTAATGATTTTGTGGGGAAGAATCATGCTTTTTATTCTTATTTGAAGTTTAAACATAGTTTTTCTGCTTTCCCTAGAAAATCCATCTGACTTGGTAAATTACAAACACACTTCCAGACAAAAGGACAGCAAAAATTCTCCAAGGTGAAAGTTCTCTGAGTAACAAAAAGTTTGTCCTGCCAGTTTTAGTTGTTCATTGGTATTCCATGATAGCAGTGGCATCATAAGTAGAGAAAGCAGCTTCTTAATCCCCTGTCCTGTCTGATGCCACCCTGAGCAACTTGTTATTTTTGGTGCAGTGACCATATTTCCAATGAAATACTGCTCTGCCTACCTCACATGCAAAGTAAGAGCTCTTGGGAAATCAGCCTTTCCAAAACAGATAATTTAAAAAGTTTCTTCTGTGTCTCAGGAGAAGTGATTGCATGTCTGAAAGGACTGACAGGAAACCTTCAGCCTTTGAGGACTCTCTAAAGCTGTCTCAGTACAGTAATGGCAAAAGTCTGTTCGTGGTTTGTGTAAAAATTACTAAATTGCCTCAGGTTTTGTTGGAGATTACTCTGCAGATAAAGGAGCCACAACGAGTCTTTAATTGTTGCTCTCACTGCTTCTAGTAATTTTCACTGGAATAGGAAGCAGCTGGTAAAATCTGTGAAAAAAAAATCCATCAGTCCCATTTCACCTGAAAAAAATCCTGCAGATTTGAGTCTTTTAATGAAACACAGACTCTCTTCAGGTGGCATTATGCTTGTTTATAAGAGAGTATCTATTTTCCTACAACCTCTAAATTTATTTTTCAGTCTACATTGGTTAATCATAATATAGTTTTACTGCTCCAAGTTACTTTGCAGTCCTCACAGAACATCCTCAGTTATGCTCCTCTTTCTGCATTGCTTCACTTTTTTTTTCTTTATTTTTTTCCTGATAAATGCATAAGACTGAATGAATTGTTGCCAGCTTGTTTACAAGATCTTTTTAAATGCATTCCCTAGTGCTGGGAGCATATTTTTTTCTTTTTCTTTGTTCAGTTTTTTCCCCCTTGACAACTGCAAACAACAATAAAAAGTGCCCAAGAGCTATTTTAATTCTTTGTAGTTATTATAATTGCAGTTTTCATGGGATTTCCCTGCTGTTCTTTGGAAGCAGACAGTAGTTTCCTCATTGCAGTCTGTGGTAGACAGTAAAAGAGTGTGAAATGGAATGGCAATGGTTTAGGTGTAACCTAGTTATTTATCAGGAGATATCACTTAGTTTGCTAAAATTAATATCCTGCAGAAATAGTATAGCCAGACACTGAGAACTTAATTTCCACTTAAATTCACCAAACACAAGATAATATAATACTCATTCAAAGAATAGAGGCCAATGCCTACTGATTTTTTTTTTTTCAATAGACAGTGGTTCAAGATTTTGGGTGTTTTTTTTAAATTAAAGTACTTTCAAAAATTTCTTTTAGAGACCATGCTGCTTGTTTTAGTTCCTGAATGGTTTTCAAAAGATACAGGCAAATCCAAGAATCAAAATGTTGCAAAATACCCCTTTTGTGGAAGAATTTAAGAATGACAGAGGACGCAGATAATTATCACAGTGGAGTGAATTTGAGAAAGAAATTCAGAGCAGTATCTCAACAGATTTATTGTGATGTCACTTTGGGATTTCTTTATAATTGAGCTAAGTTTAGAGTTTCTTAGCAAAAATATTTTAGCTCTTATCACTGCAATACAAAAGAAATTAGTTGTTTCTAGCAACATCTCAGTGTTAGAATTATCAGTAACTAGACTTTTAAAACAACAGGATTTGCCTGAAAAATAAATTTATCACAATAAATAATTTACATTCTGACCAATTTTTAAATAATTTACTTGTCATAAATATTCTGTTGCAATTCTCCATCAAGCATCTGCTTTCAGTCAAGCTTCAATTGGTTGTACCGCAGTGCAGTGTCTTATTTTGCTGTCCCAGGGTTGCTACTCCTAGAAAATTGCTATTCCTTAAGAAGGGCAGCAAAATTTGGCCTCAGGGACAGACACATTGTTATGAAATGCATTTTCAAAGGAAGCTCTACTAACCTCTGAATTTGCCCTGAGTTATGTGCAGGTGTGAAACTGCATTCATTATAGGAATGGTCACATATGCTTTGTTTTGTACTCTGAAGTACACAGAGATTTTCATCCTTATCTTTTTTTTTCAGTGGGAAAATGGGAAAGTCACCTTCATTTCAGTGGGACAAGAGCACGCTGACATTCCTGTAATTGACTGCTCATAACTCTGCAGGCAGACATCTTGCTGAACAATAGATACTGAACCCTGGTCCCATATGCTGTAAAATTACCTGGGAATATTCCCACAGGCACTGAGGGCATCGAATCAATCATAGTTACAATAATTAATTCTAAAAGATGCATTTAATTCTGTGGGAACGTGGAATTGTTTAAATGCTGATTGAGTGCTGCAGGCCAAATACCAAAGACAGGAAGAGTTCCTTTTAAATAACTGCATCTCAAACTAAAAAAAAAAAAAAAAAAAAATTCTTGCTCTCCAAGCATTCCTATAATTGATGTTTCATTTGTGGTCATCCTGAAAAGTAATCTCAGACATACTTGATCAATTTGGCATAGAAGTTTTCATATGTTTCTGGAAGTCAGACACTTTCAAAGTGGGTGGTGGAAGAGATTTAATAGAGCCTGGCAAGAAAATGCAGAAAGCAGAGAACACCAGATAAGCTGTAAATTATGTGGATAAGAAATGCACATTTCTTCCAGATCCTTTCAGCAGCTGTGGAAATTTAATTGATATATTGAGTTGGAGCTGAATGTGTCCCAAATGAAAAGACTAAGCCTCTATGGCATGGGCTCAAAATTGCAGGCTCCTTCACCAAGGCAGTAATAGGATCATATCCTTTGTGGTTCAGGGGAGAAGAAGAGGGAAACATATCTACAGATGTTTCTGCTCTGTACAGGACATTATTCCACACAGTGTTTGTTGGATAACAGCTTTCAGGATCTGTTGGGAGGTCATACAGCTTTCAGATTCAATGCTCTTGCTCAAGACTGACCAAGTTTTTGAGTGACTGATCCATAAATAATCCAAGAGACTTTATATTTTCTGGCAATTACAGAGTCCTTGGAACCTTGACACATTTATTATTATTCTTTATTATTCTTTATTATTATTATTCTTCCTGGGTGCCCCTTCTGGGCATTAGGTGGGTAAAATTTTACCATTGATCTGAGAGATTCATTCACATGAGGAAAAGAATCATAGAATCATAGAATAGTTTGGGTTGGAAGGGACCTCAAAGATCATCGAGTTCCAACCCCCCTGCCATAGGCAGGGACACCTCCCACTACATCAGGCTGCTCAGTGCCTTGTACAGCCTGGTCTTGAACACCTCCAGAGAGGGGGTGTCCGCAACCTCCCTGGGCAACCTGTTCCAGTGTTTCACCACCCTCACTGTAAAGAATTTCTTTCTTATGTCAAGTTATG
>VZTY01006133.1:0-46391 GCA_013400935.1 Turnix velox
CCACATTTCTGGGCAACCTGGGCTTCTGTTTCACCCCCCCCATGGTGGTGTTATTTTAGATTTTTAAGTTCTATTTCTTTGGATCCATCACTTTGGCATCAAAAAGTGCAGCAGCATCTATGGCACCTTCTCTATCAAAAAATGTCTCTGCCCCAGCTAAAAAAAAATCTGATTTATCTCAATCTGCTTCCTTTGTGCTTCCAGGAATGAGTCCGTGGGATGAAAGATGTCCCTACTGGTTGCCAGGGAGGGTGGAGATGACCTTTGGAGGTCCCTTTCATAGAATTGTAGAATAGTTTGGGTTGGAAGGAACCTTCAAGATCATCTAGTTCCAACCCCCTTGCCATGGGGAGGGACACCTCCCACCACACCAGATTGTTCAATGCAACCAGATGGCTTTAAACACCTCCAGGGATTGAGGGGGCATCTACAACCTCTCTGGGCAACCTCTTCCAGTGTCTCACCACCCTCACAGCAAAGAACTAATTTCTTCTCGCCAGCCTCAATCTCCCCTCTTCCAATTTACATCCATTATTCCTAGTCCTGCCATCAGATATAGAATCATAGCATAGTTTGGGTTGGAAGGGACCTTAAAAATAATCTAGCTCCATGGGCAGGGACACCTCCCACCACACCAGGTTGCTCAGTGCCTCATCCAGCCTGGCCTTAAACACCTCCAGGGATTGAGGGAGCATCCACAACCTCTTCCAGTGTGTCACCACCCTCACCTAAAGAATTACTTTATTTCTTCCACCCCACAGCACTCAGCGCCTCTGTGCAATGACGCTGCCGCCGCTTCCAGAAGCTTGGACCAACCATCACTACCTCGGATGGTCCCGTTCAGCATCCACTCCCGGTACCTATAGAGTCCTCGTCCCTCCCACCCCCTTCCTCTCCGGTTTCCGGGGGTTGGCCGCTTCTACCGGCGAATCGCTGCGGGACGACGTCAGCGGGGCCGGGCCCGGCTCAGCGCAGTGCGGGGCCGCTGGAGGTAAGGCTGCCGGCAGGGGCGGCGGCGGAGGGGGGGGTCACCGGTGGGACCGGGACCGGCCGCGGGGCGGTTACGTTGCTGTGGGGGTGATGGGAGCGGCCGTTGAGTCGGTGGGGGGTGGGACGATGGACGTGAGGTACCTCCAGAGCTGTGGGGAGGGATAGAGAGGAGGGTTTTACCCCCTTACTCTGAGAATTATGGAGTAGAATCATGGAATGGTTTGGGTTGGAAGGGATCTTAAAGGTCATCGAGTTCCAACCCCCCATTAGACTCTGATCCCCCCACTAGAGTCTGCTCAGTGCCTCATCCAGCCTGGCCTGGGTGTGAGGCCCCTCCTGGAGTTGCTGCTCCAGATGTGGAGATAAACCCTCAGCACTAGAAGGATGTGGAGATGTGGGAGAGGAGGCCATGAGGGTGATGGAGGAGGCCATGAAGATGATGAAGGGGCTGGAGACGCCTCTGGTTCAAGGATAGGCTGAGAGAGTTGGNTCTGGTTCAAGGATAGGCTGAGAGAGTTGGGGATGCTCAACCTGGAGAAGAGAGGGTTCAGAGGAGACCATGAGGATGATGAAGGGGCTGGAGGCACCTCTGCTGCAGGGACAGGCTGAGAGAGATGGGGATATTGAGGCTGGAGAAGAGAAGGCTCCAGAGAGACCTCCTGGTACTTGAAGGAGCTGCAGGAAAGCTGGGGAGGGGCTGTTTGGCAGGTTATAGAGACACAGGATGAGGAGAAATGGTTTGAAACTAGAGTTGGGGTTGTCCAGCCTGGAGAGGGGAAGGACTTGGTGAGATCTAATGGTGGCCTCTCAGTGTCTGAAGGGGCTGCAGGATGGAGGAAGAGTCTCTGATGGGGTCTGGAGGCACAGGATGAGGGGCTGGGGTTTGAAACCAGAGCAGGGCAGGGTTAGATGAGACATGAGGAGGAAGTTCTGCCCCATGAGGGTGGTGATACAATGTGAGAGGCTGCCCAGAGAGGTGATGGAGGCCCCATCAATACCTGGAGACATCCAAGGCCAGGTTTGCTGAGGCTCTGAGTGACCTCATCTAGTGCAGGATGTCCCTGTCACTGCAGGGGGTGGCACTAGATGGCCTTTGGAGGTCCTTGCCAACTTTATGATCCTGTGAGGATTGGCCTTTCCCCTGATGCTGGTGTTTGTGGTGTGTTGAGAGCCTTCAGCACCCACCCAGGAAAATCTGGGCTAGATTTTGTCAAAGAAGGAATAAATCACTTTTGGGTGGAGGTGCCCAGAGGAAGGATGGTGTCCAGGCAGGGAGCAGGTGACAGAGCTGATGTCACCAAGGGGGAGGTGGACAATTCTTGGTATGACCACCACAAAGTGCCAAAAACCACATGGATAGTGAAAGCAAATAGCCAGGTGATTACTTTCCAGCCTGAAGGAGTCATTTCCTGCTTTGAAGCTGTGGTGATCACCAGGTGGATCAACCCGAGGACAGGGTTGTCATCTCTGGGGGATGATTCATAACTTGAAGAAAACAGACAATGAGGATCATAGATTTTCTGTAAGAGCTGTGATGCCCTGTCAGCAAGAGCCTTTTGTTCCAAGTAGTTGCAGATCACCATGTGCTTTTTTTGAGCCATTCTTTGCTTTTTTCACTAAAACATTGCTCCTCCCAACTTGTGATGCTAGGGTGTTTTTGCCAGGCACAGAGCAGAAAGCACAAAGCAAAGGTCAGACTTTGCTTATGAGCTGTTTCCATTTCTGGCAACAAGAGACAAGAAATGACAACGTGGTTCATTAATTCAGCAGATTTGTCAGCATCTGTCCCCAAATGCTATTTTGGAGCCCATTTGGCTTTTTTCCTCACCACAGAATAGGCACTTTGGCTGCAGGAGGGATTTTGCTGAGACCTGAGGAGGCTGTTCAGCACGTGCAGTGCAGAGAAGTGGCTTGTAGGGTTTGTGTCTTCTCAGGATTTAATTTGAAATAGTTCCTGCACTGGAGAATTCTACCAGTTTCTAGTTCCAAGCTTGTTCCAGAAGGAACATTGTGTAATCATTGTGTAAAAAGTTTTGAATTGACTCTTGGGCTCAGCAGGAGCAGTGGGGTGAGTAGAGGAAGGTGATTCCAAGTTGGAGCTGGGTTCTGGATTTGAAGCCAAGCCACAGCTTTGCTTTATTGTGAACTTAGACTGTTGTGATTCATCTTGATTTAGCCCAAGTGGATGCAGGTAAATTTAAAGCCATTGCTGTTGTGGGAACCTCTGGGAAGTATGAGGTGTCTGGCTGCTGATTGTTTTAAATACTTCTGCCTTAATCCCTGATGACAGCCAGGCAATGCCTAGGTCTGTGCAAAGATGGAGGAGACTGGAAGAGGGGAGATTCTGGCTGGATATAAGAAAAAAATTCTTTATGGTGAGGGTGGTGAGACACTGGAAAGGGTTGCCCAGAGAGGTTGTGGATGCCCCCTCAATCCCTGGAGGTGTTTAAGGCCAGGCTGGATGAGGCATTGAGCAACCTGGTGTGGTGGGAGGTGTCCCTGCCCATGGCAGGGGGTTGGAACTTGATGATATTGAAGGTCCCTTCCAACAGAACCCATTCTATGAGCTGTACCCATAGAACATGTATGTCTTGTGTCAGATAGATGGAGAGAAAATGTTGGAGCTAACACAGACTGCACTTGGTACAGGAAATGTTGAAAAATGGCTTGAACTTCACTAAATCAAGCCAAGTTTTTCTTACTCAGCTGTTTTATTCTGAGCTATTTTTTTTTCTTCCAGACACCTACCCGTTATGATTCCTCCATCTGCAGCCAGCTCTGCTGGTGATGCTGCTCTTGTGCCCAGCGTGGCTCCTCAGGAGATCTGGAGGTCCCAGATCCCAGGCTACTCTGGATCTGTCACAAGACACATAAGCCATCGGGCCAACAACTTCAAGAGACACCCAAAGAGGAGGAAATACATCCGTCCCTCTCCACCACCACCCCCAAACACTCCTTGCCCCATTGATTTGATCGATTTTGAGGATCTCCAGCCTCAGAGGTCTTTCCTGGAACTCCTGTTCAATGGGTGTGTTCTCTTTGGGCTGGAGTTCAGCTATGCCATGGAAACAGCCTATGTCACCCCCGTGCTGCTCCAGATGGGGCTCCCAGACCAGCTCTATGGGATGGTGTGGTTCATCAGCCCCATATTAGGTACCTTTTCTTTACATTATTTCTTCCTTCTTGTCTTTTCCATCACACAGATGTTCTATAGTTTCATTTTTTCTACCTCAGCTGCTAACAATAATATTCTTTGTGCACTCAGAAGCACTAGCTTTAATTTTAAATAATCAAATCAAGAATAATTCTTGCTGTGTCTTGCCTGGTGTATCAAAAGGTCTGTTCAAGGCACTTATTTTGACTCTTCTGTGAAACCAGCTTGTAGAAAAATACTGCTTACTGCTGGTTTGTTTGTTTTTTTTTTTTCCCAGGGTTCTTGTTACAGCCTTTACTGGGAGCCTGGAGTGACAGATGCACATCAAGGTTTGGGAGGAGAAGACCTTTCATTCTGGTCCTGGCAATAGGTGTGTATTTAGAAGCAATGGACATAACACAAAGTAGAAGTGTTGTGTCTCTTTTGTGACATCCCATCTCTTCTGTGACACTGGGCTGAATAAAATGCCTCTAATGTTGGGTATTGTGGGTCTGGAGAAGGTGGTGAGTGGCACTGAGGTGATGCTTTTGGAGAATTATAGAATAGTTTGGGTTGGAAGGGATCTTCAAGATCATCAAGTTCCAACCCCCCTGCCATGGGCAGGGACACCTCCCACCACACCAGGTTGCTCAATGCCTCATCCAGCCTGGCCTTAAACACCTCCAGGGATTGAGGGGGCATCCACAGCCTCTCTGGGCAACCTCCTCCAGTGTCTCACCACCCTCACCTTAAGGAATTTCTTTCTTCTATCTAGCCTGAATCTCCCCTCTTCCAATTTGCATCTGTTATTCCTATCAAGTGATTTACTGAAATCACATCCACTGCTTTACCATCATCTTTCCAACCTGGTTATTTCATTGTCAAAGGTTATCAAGTTGGTTGAGCATGTTTTCCCCTTGGTGAATCCATGTTGGCTGCTCCTAATGACATAGTTATCTTTCATGTTCCTATTATTCATGTCAGAATAACAGACTCTGATGGGAGATGTTGAAGAGAAGGATATTTTGGGGGGTCAAGTATATTTTTCTTTGGCTCCAGCTGTTTGTAAGCTTGACCAGTAGCAAAGGATTATGTTTATTCTCAGCCATGCTCCTTGCCCAGCCTGTGGTGGCCTCACCAAGAGCAAGGCTGTGTGGGCAGCATCATGCTTTTAGAACCTGTGGAGGTTTCTTTGCTTGTGGATTGATTTTTGGTTTTTTCTCACTGCCAGGGGCACTGCTGGGGCTCTCACTTATGCTGAATGGCAAAGACATAGGGAGTGCCTTGTCTGACACAGCCAACAACCACCGGTGGGGCATCATCCTCACTGTCTGTGGTGTTGTCCTCATGGACTTCAGTGCAGATTCAGCTGACAATCCCAGCCATGCCTACATGATGGATGTGTGCAGCCCAGCAGATCAGGACAGGGGCCTCAACATCCACGCTCTGTTAGCAGGTATGTTTTCCTTGTCCTCCAGCAGGGGGGGAATTGTACCAGTTCATCTTTGAAGGACCTTTCCAATCCCTGACGTTCTGTGACACGAACCTGAATTTTATCAGCCTTGCTGTGAGGAAGCAGAGTGCAAGCTGCTGGTCTTCTCCTGTGGAATTTTAATAAATACCTGGAGAAGCAGCACTAATTAAATTTGAAAACAAACTTCCTGCTGCCAAAAGTCAAACAAGATGCAGCCCTTGCTTCTTCATCTGTAGGTCCCTCATGCCATTTGTAACACCTATGGAATGAAAATGATCCCTCAGGGGAGGAGGTTGTGGTCTGTTGGAGTGAAAAATGCCTTTTTTAGCTTCTCTGTTGGAGGGGAAGTGTACACAGAGTACTGTCACCTCTCATTGCTGTCATCTTCAGTTTTTATACTGCCCTAGTCTGTTTTCCTTTCCATCAGGGGGCTGTTTCACACCCTTCAATGTGTTTATGAGAAAGAAAGGATAGTGCTGTAAGGCTTTCACCTTCTGAATGGAGTGAGACAGGTGCTCTCAGAACTTCCCTGTTCATCAGTAGTAATGTAATGGAACTTTTTACACTGTGAGTAAAGAGCTTACTGTGCTTCTGAAGGGATTTGGTCAATCTTGGACACAGTTAGATCTGCCTTCCTCTAACTGAGTGGAGAAAATGGATTTTCACTTGCTTTCAGGAAAGCAGTCTTATCTGACTGACTGCAGAGCCTTGCCACGAGGCTGCTGGACACTTCTGTTTTATGAGCTGAAATAGCCTGAAGGTAAAGTGGTTTGTTCCTTGCAAAGAAAGAGCTGCCTTAACTTTTTAATTCCTTTAACCATCACTTTCACAGCACTAACCTTCTCCTTCTTTCTCTGCTTTTCTTGTACATCTGGACTGTCCCTGTGGCTTGGGTAACTGTGTTTATCTCTGTGTTTGGAATGAACTGAGTGGAAAAACAGGAGTAAAGTGTCAGATTCTAACCACAAATCCTTAGAGGGATGGGGCTGTGCTGTGACTTTCTCCAGGATGGGCCAGGGAAGGTAATCTCAGCTCTCTTTTTCCACCAGGTCTTGGAGGTGGCTTTGGTTATGTTGTTGGAGGAATTCACTGGGATAAAACCAGCTTTGGAAAAGCTGTGGGAGGGCAACTTCGTGTCATCTATGTCTTCACCTCAGTTATCCTGACTATCACTACAGTGCTGACTTTAATCAGCATCCCAGAAAGACCTTTAAGGTCCTTTAGCAGGAAGAAAAAGGTGATGAAGAGTCCAAGCCTTCCTCTCCCTCCTTCTCCACCTTTCCTCTTTGAGGAGAGCACCACAGAGAACACTGCTCCTCATAACTCAGCTCCCTCCTACTCCAGTTTCACCAGTCCTGTTTCCCCTCTCAGCCCACTCACCCCCAAGTACGGCAGTTTTATCAGCAGAGACAATTCCTTAACGGGGATTAACGAGTTTGCCTCATCCTTTGGGACTTCCAACATTGACAGTGTGCTCATAGACTGTTTTACAGGAGGGCACAGCAGTTATTTAGCCCTTCCAGCCAGCTTGCCCAGGCAGCCTGTCAGTGTCAGCTTCCCTCGGATCCCAGCAGAAGATGGGGCTGTGGAGCAAGGGGAGAGCAGCTCCACAGCAGAGGTGCTGAGGGTGGGCTCTCTGGATGCCATAAAACCTCGCTCATCAGGGATCCTGAAGAGACCTCAAACCTTGGCTATTCCAGACATTGTAACAGGACAGTGTCCAGAAAACAGCAGGAGAAGAAATGTCACCTTCAGCCAACAGGTGAGGACAGAGGATTGTGTGAACGTGTCAACCTGTTTGATCCCTTTGTGCAGCTTTAAATGCCTGGTACATAAATTCATCCTTAAAGGCTGCTTGTGACAGCTTGCTCATAAAAATCATGATGGGAAGAGCAAACCAGCTGTGGTTTTACTGGAAAAGTAGAAGTAGTGGGCAGGCTGTGGATGGTGAGAGGCAGGCAGTCTGGCAGAAATGGGAGCATTGGCTCTCATCAGACCATGTGGGAAAGTTGGCTTGTTATTTTTAGCCTTGCTTCTCCACCCAGGGAGCTACCACGTGAGGGTAGAAAAAAAAAAAGACACATTTTTATTGAGCTGTATCTTGCCTTTCCACAGAATTACCTGCAAGATAGGGCCAGGGATAGGAATCTCCCATGAGCTTCTCCTTATGGCAGTCACTACACATCAGGGAGGTGAGGCTGCCCCTTACCTGGGGTAAGGCTCTGCCCTCACCTCCCACTGTTGGTGACAACTTGGAAAGTCTGACACCTCTGCATGCTGGCCCATTTTTTTATGATCCAAGATGAGGTAAACTGTCCTCTGTTGTGTTTATTTTTTGGTTTGTTTTCTTTTGGGGGGTGGGGGTTACTTGTGGGTTTTCTGTTTGTTTTGTTTTATTTGTTGCTGTATTTTGCCTCCACTTGTGAGAACATGGTTAGGGCAAGGATTTTACATGCTGTAAAGGTTGTGTGGCAATGAGAATGTTTCAGTTAGAACTCAACCTCTTCTTATTTGATGTCTCTCAAGCTTCAGGAACAAGGCTCTCCTGAATGTGGTGGGTACAGCTCCTACTAATTGCAGTGGAATTTTTCTCTTCCTTGAGCTAGCTTTATGCCAGATGCTCTAGAGAAGTGACAAGGAGTTGAGGTTGTTCAGCTTGGTGAAGAGAAGGCTCAGGGGGGACCTCAGAGGAGCTTCTCAGCACCTGAAGGGGGCTACAGAAAAGCTGGGGTAGGACTTTTTAATAAGATATGTTATGGAAGGACTAGAAATAATGGATGTAAATTGGAAGAGGGGAGATTCAGGCTAGATAGAAGAAAGAAATTCTTTGCTGTGAGGGTGATGAGACACTGGAAGAGGTTGCCCAGAGAGGTTGTGGATGCCCCCTCAATCCCTGGAGGTGTTTAAGGCCAGGCTGGATGAGGCATTGAGCAACCTGGTCTGGTGCTAGGAGTCCCTGCCCATGGCAGGGGGGTTGGAACTAGATGATCTTGAAGGTCCCTTCCAACCCAAACTATTCTATGATTCTAAGTTCCATTTCAAGCACACCAAAAGCTGCAGCTCTATCATTTAACACTTATTCCAAGGCTGAACTTAGAGTTGAGCCAGACACACTGTTCTTAATCTCTACTTCAACAGCAGCTTAACTTCCAGGTGATGAGAAGGGTGTGTAATGCTGGTTTGCTCAAAGGATGATTTGTCTTGCTCTGTTTGACCTGTGAGTTGTTCTGGTGCAGGTTGCCAACATCTTGCTGAATGGTGTCAAATACGAGAGCGAGCTGAATGGGTCAGGGGAGAGCTCTGAGCAGCCCCTGTCAGTCAAACTTCTCTGTTCCACCATCTGCCGCATGCCCAAGGCTCTTCGAAACCTCTGCATCAACCACTTCCTAGGTACTGACTTTGTTTTCACCCTGAAGTAGTTGATTTCATGTGAATATTTCTGATTCCAAGTGAATATTTCTGATTCCAAGTGAATATTTCTGATTTCATGTGAATATTTCTGATAGCATCCATGTTGAGCTATGAAGGAGAAGCAGATGCTCTGCAATCCTAATGGGTAACTTTTGATTTCTTCCAGGCTGGCTTTCATTTGAGGGGATGTTGCTCTTCTACACCGACTTCATGGGAGAAGTTGTGTTCCAGGGGGATCCCAAAGCCCCTCACAACTCTGAGGAGTATCACAAGTACAACGCTGGGGTCACCATGGGCTGCTGGGGAATGTGCATCTATGCCTTCAGTGCTGCTTTCTATTCAGGTACTTGAAACAGACTTGGCAAGGATGTACCCACTCCTGGAGTGATGTTCCTGCACCAAGTTGTCCTGTCTTTGTGTCACATGAGGGCTGGAGCAGCTCTTTGTCACTGTCTTTGCCCAGAGAGGTTGTGGATGTCCCCTCTCTGGGGGATGTTTAAGGCCAGGCAGTGAGCAACCTGGAACTAGATGATCCCTTCCAACTCAAACTCTTTTATGATTTTTTTATCTGCTACAGCAGGAGAGGTCGGTGGGACAGTGAAAACACAACTCTTGGTGTGTAGTTTTTTTCACAGTGAAAACACCTTAGTGTGTAGTTCTTTTCACAGGTGATGTTTTTCAACGTACATTGAATCCCAAAATATAACCAGCTGTGATGGGCACAGGCTCAGCAGCCAGTGTGCCCACAGCAGAGTCCCTGGTGTCACCCACCACCCCAACACCTCATTGTGGGTTGTGTTTCACCCTTCAAACAGTCCCATTCACCCCTCCCTGTGACAGGACCACTGCCAGGCTGTGTCTCTGCTCACCCTAAATGCTGTCCCTTTGTCCCCCAGCCCTGCTGGAGAAGCTGGAGGAGCGTTTCAGCACCCGGACACTCTACTTCGTGGCCTATTTGTCCTTTGGGCTGGGCACGGGGCTGGCCACGCTCTCCAGGAACATCTACGTGGTGCTGTCCCTCTGTGCCACCTACGGCATCCTCTTTGCCACCCTCTGCACCCTGCCCTACTCCCTGCTCTGTGACTACTACCAGAGCCAAGAGGTGAGCCCTGGGGAGGGGAGAAGAGAGAAAAGGAGGAGGGGGGATTCTGCTTCTCCCCCTTACCCTGTGTCCCCCACAGTTTGTAGGATCGCAGGCAGAGGGCACACGGCGCGGGATGGGCGTCGACATCTCCCTGCTGAGCTGCCAGTACTTCCTGGCCCAGATCTTGGTGGCCTTGGCCATGGGGCCCCTGACGGCGGCTGTGGGCAGTGCCAGCGGTGCCATGTACTTCGCCAGCCTCGTGTCCTTCCTGGGCTGCCTCTTCTCCTCCCTCTGTGTCACCTACGAGTCCCCGCCCGGGGAGGAGCTGCTGCCACCGGAGGAGCAGCGCCCGCTCCTGCCCCGCACACACAACCAATAAAGGGGAGAAGAGAAGCCACCACAGCCTCCACTGCCTCATTGCCTCACCCCCTTTGTGCCATGGAGGGGGGGTTCATGCTCCTCTGAGCACGTCCAGAAGGTCTTTGCCCAGCCTGCAGGAGGGTGAGGGGCAAGTCGGTGTCACGTGGTACAGCTCGTCCTTCCCCCGAGGTGATGGGGGCCGTACCCTCCTCCATCCTGCCCAGGGGGATGAGAGGCAGCATCCAGCCTGAAGCAGGGGACCTGGAATGTTGGTGCTGGGGCAAGGTGACATCAAGCTGTGGGCACTGAGACCATGGTGTTCCACCAGAAGGTGCCACCTGAGGGCTCAGTCCTCTGCTGAGGGCAGCAGTGACTCCTGTGTGGCTTTGGGAAGGGACAAGGTCACCCTGCTAGTCCCAGCCCTGCTGAGCTTTACTGGTGTGGGTTGGGTGATGAAGGTCCTTTGCCACATTCTGGTCTCCTGGGTGAAGAGCTCTGAGCAGCACAATCACTCCAAGGAGCTGCTGTGGGGTGAAACCACCGTGACCCAGCTCCCAAATCCTGCTCTGTAGGTCCTGGTTGTGGTCCTTGGTGATGGTGGCCACCACCTGCTGATTTCCTTCCCCATCAGGACTTTTAACTGAGACTGCAAAGGGCTTGTGCTGACTCAGCAGAGGATGGGGCACATCCCTGTGGCACTTTGGATTCCTGACAATCTGAAGACTTGATTTTTCTGAGAACTTTTCTTGTCTGTGCACTAACCTCAATTTCTCTTCCTCATCCCCCTCAATCTTTTCAACTCGGATCTTTTTTTGTCCCACCAGAGCTGCAGTACTTAGTCCTCAGAATGTTCTCCCAAGCTTTGTAGCCACCAAGATTGCACTCAATGGACCAGGAGCACTTTGAGGTAGCTGGACTTGCAGGTTATTTTGTTGTGAGGATCTTCAGAAGAGTCCCAGAACTGATGAAATCAATCTATTTGATGGTAATATTTGTAAATAATATGAAATGTATTTATATTAAGTTATAAAACTCTTGCTCTGGCCCTATGCATTGCCTAAGAGAATATATATTGCATTTTCTATTTGATGGGAGTTTATTTTCCACGAGTGTTTGTGTGTTTGCTTTGAGCTCAGCAGTGATGTGTGTTCATGTGAGTGTGAGGGGTGGAGTCTGGGGTAAAATCCTAATTGGAAATGACACCAAATCCATAGAAATAACTTCAGAAGAAGCTTTTTTTTTTTTTTTACTGGCTTTTTCTGTTTCCTTTGTCTTTGCACTTTTCTACAGCAACTGCAGCTGCAAAGCCACTTCTTGAAATCTTCAGCTGTTGGATTTGAGGTCAATAAGTTGAGGCAGAAGAGGGATCTCGGGCCCCAAATCCCTTTAATCTCTTCAGTGGTGCCTAAAAATTTATTTCAATAAATTCCAGGTCATTAAAGGTTGCTTGAGGGCAGTTGTTTGTGGATGTTGATGAATGTAATTACAGCCTGTGCACACACGTGGGGGGAAATGGGGAGAGGGATGGAGAAAGCACCTGATGGACTGTGTCACCTTTGTCACTGTGACCATTTCAGCCTCTCCATTTCTCAAAAAAGCCAACCTGGTATTTTAGAACCTTCTGCTGTGTCTTTGAGTGAAGAAAAAAGAGTCTCTTGAAGAACCAAATCGAATAAACATGCATGACTTTTATAGAAAAAGTAATTTTGGAGCTACTTGAGCTGTGTAGACAATTTATTTTCAACCAAGAAGGAGCCATCTTGTTCTCCACAGGTCCTGTACTTTATTAAAAGAAGAATTTGTAAAAGGTGCCTTTTTTAATGTCTCTTCTGCCTCCTCCAGCCTGGAATATCCAGCCTTAGACAGAGACTTTTAGGGACTGGAGAGTTAGATGAGGATTCAAAGGAAGAAGCACTCTTCACTGGGGGTGAGGAAGCATTTCCCATGCATATAAAATCCATTTCTAACCTTTTTTAATTTGGTTTTTTTGCCTCTTCTAGGCCCAGCAGCAGCTTTTTTTGAGCAAAGGAGAACAAACTTCCAGCAGCTGGGAGCAGAGAGAGAGAGAGCACTTAGCCCCCTTTTGAGAGCCACTCACACCCTGCAGGAGGACTCAGGACACCAACTCATCCTCTGCATCCTGTGTGATTTTATTAAATAACACAGTAAGGAATTTATTCTTTCTTAAATATTAAAGAAGGCAGGGCTCTGGGGCTTGAGACGAAGGGGAGGGATTTGCTGTTGTTTGAAGGAGAAAAAGACAGGGTGAGGAGGGGTTGTTGGGGTTCCCTTTGGAGGGATTTGCTGTTGTTTGAAGGAGGAAAGAGTGGGGTGAGCAGGGGTTGCTGGGGTTCCCTTTGGAGGGATTTGCTGTTGTTTGAAGGAGAGAAGAGGGGGGGGTGAGGAAGGATTGTTCCCTTCATATCTGCAGCCGTATAAGTACAGAGGAACTTTCTGGCAGCTCTGGACAAGAGCACAGCCCTCGTTTTATATAAATAGTCACTTTAAACTTTTCATTGGGATTTTTTTTCATCTGAATTTTCATCCTTAAGCTGTTGCTCCCCCTCGGCTGGGTCGGGGGAAGTCTCGCTGCTCCCATCTGATCCCTCGGAGGGGGGAGCTGCCGCCTCCTCCTCCTTCTTCCGCCGCTGCCGCAGCCGCTCGGCGCCGGTCACCGTCATGGGGTGGAGCGGCAGGAACCCCGCCAGCCCTGCGGGGAGAAGCGGTGAATCCCCGGGACATCCCTCCGTCCTTCCCCACACCTCGTTCCCTCCTCCCATCCCCTCTTACCGAGCAGCTTCTCAGCGGGCCGGGAGAGCTGAGCTCCGCAGCCCAGCCAGTAGCGGATTCTCTCGAAGTTGAGCCCGACCAGCCGCTCGTTGTGGCTGTTGGGGAGGGGGTCGAAGCAGCCCAACTGCTCCAGGTACTTGCCGTCCCGGGCCCGCTTGTTGTGGGCGGCCACCAGGCGGTAGAACGGGCGGTTGGCGCAGCCCCCCAGGGCCAGGCGGATCACCACGTGGCCCCCGTGGTAACCCCGCAGGAGGCAGGTGCCTGCGGGGACACAGAGAGAGGTTTGGGGGGGCTGGAGACACCTCTGGTTCAAGGACAGGCTANGCCGTCCCGGGCCCGCTTGTTGTGGGCGGCCACCAGGCGGTAGAACGGGCGGTTGGCGCAGCCCCCCAGGGCCAGGCGGATCACCACGTGGCCCCCGTGGTAACCCCGCAGGAGGCAG
The DNA here is from genome assembly GCA_013400935.1 of Turnix velox. Taxonomy (NCBI): domain Eukaryota; kingdom Metazoa; phylum Chordata; class Aves; order Charadriiformes; family Turnicidae; genus Turnix; species Turnix velox. Next base: position 13,685 of record VZTY01006133.1, read on the forward strand.
GTGCCTGCGGGGACACAGAGAGAGGTTTGGGGGGGCTGGAGACACCTCTGGTTCAAGGACAGGCTAAGAGAGATGGGGATGGTGAGGATGGAGAAGGCTCCAGAAAAGCTGGGGAGGGGCTGTTTGCAGGGCATGGAGACACAGGACGAGGAGGAATGGTTTGAAATAGAGTTGGGGTTGTCCAGCCTGGAGAGGAGAAGGACTTGGTGAGACCTAATGGTGGCCTCGCAGTGTCTGAAGGGGCTACAGGATGGAGGAAGAGTCTCTGATGGAGTTTGGAGCCACAGGATGAGGGGCTGGGGTTTGAGACTAGAGCAGGGCAGGGAGAGAGGAGACAGGAGGAAAAGTTCTTCCCCATGAGGGTGGGGAGACACGCAGAGAGGTGGTGGAGGCCCCATCAACACTGGAGACACCCAAGGTTGGGCTTGCTGAGGCTCTGAGCGACCTCACTAGTGCAGGGTGTCCCTGTCACTGCAGGGGGTGGCACTGGGTGACCCCTGCAGGTCCCTTCCCACCCGCCCTGCCCCTCTGTCCTCTCTCTCCAAGCCCCGGGCACTCACCGAGCTGCACCATAGCGGCGACCGGGCCCTCGCTGCGTCGAGGGATAATGACGTAGGCGGTGGGCGGGGCGAAGAAGATGCACATAAATTCTACGTCACTCGGGGCGGAGCCTGTTCTCTACCGCAAAACCTCCGGTACCGGCTTCAACCTGCGCTCCTGGCCTTTCTGTACCCCAGTAGATCCTCTCTGTGGCCCTGAGGACTGTACAAGGGTCCCTTCAGTCCTCCCACCTCTATGGCACTTCAGTCCTCCACAAAGCCGCTGTTCCTTTCAGTCCTCCAGCCTCCATCTTTATGGCAGTTTGGTCCTCCACAAGCTCCTCTCAGTCCTCCAGCCTCCATCTCTACGGCACTTTGGTCCTCCACATGGGGTCCTCTCAGTCCTCCAACCTCCATCTCTATGGCAGTTTGATCCTCCACAAGGTCCTCTCAGTCCTCTCCCTCCATCTCTATGGCAGTTTGATCCTTCACAAGTTCCTCTCACTCCTCCAACCTCCATCGCTATGGTAGGTTCGTCCTCCACAAGCTGCTCTCAGTCCTCCCCTTCCATCTCTATGGCAGTTTGGTCCTTCTCAAGTTCCTCTCAGTCCTCTCCCTCCATCTCTATGGCAGTTTGATCCTCCACAAGGTCCTCTCAGTCCTCCCCTTCCATCTCTATGGCAGTTTGGTCCTTCACAAGTTCCTCTCACTCCTCCAACCTCGATCTCTATGGCAGGTTCGTCCTCCACAAGCTGCTCTCAGTCCTCCCACCTCCATCTCTATGGCACTTTGGTCCTCCACAAATTCCTCTCAGTCCTCCAACCTCCCTTTCCCTCCCTCAGAAACAAACGTGACGATTTTTTTTTTTTTAGAATCCGAAATTTATTGTAGCTTTTACAGACTTTCCAAAGGGAGGAGCTGCTGCTGCTGCTGCCCGCGGACACGGGCCCGGGCCCCGGCTTCGGTGGGTTTAAAAAAAAAAAACCAACAACAACAAAAAACCCTCAAAATGCAAACAGCTCCGGCCACCGGGGAGGCAAAGTCTTCTACACACCGACACAGGACGACTGGCAGACAGAAGTGAAAAGTTTCCCAAGTTTACTTCAAACTAAGCGGTTCTATTACCAAAACCAGGTTGGTTTCCATAAAGTTTGTGGGTTTTTATTTCTTTTGTTTTCCCCGTTTTTAGAAATCTAAAGTTTTACTTTAAAAAAACAAAACAAAAGAAAAACGAACAGACAAAAAGAAAACAGAAATCCCCTCCAGCAGCAGGTGAGGGAGGTGGAGCCTGGGTCTGGTCAAGGTACCCCCCAGAGACTCATTTCCATCCCAGTTGGGGCACTGGGAGAGACTGGTTTGTACTGGGAGNTCTCTCCAAGCCCCGGGCACTCACCGAGCTGCACCATAGCGGCGACCGGGCCCTCGCTGCGTCGAGGGATAATGACGTAGGCGGTGGGCGGGGCGAAGAAGATGCACATAAATTCTACGTCACTCGGGGCGGAGCCTGTTCTCTACCGCAAAACCTCCGGTACCGGCTTCAACCTGCGCTCCTGGCCTTTCTGTACCCCAGTAGATCCTCTCTGTGGCCCTGAGGACTGTACAAGGGTCCCTTCAGTCCTCCCACCTCTATGGCACTTCAGTCCTCCACAAAGCCGCTGTTCCTTTCAGTCCTCCAGCCTCCATCTTTATGGCAGTTTGGTCCTCCACAAGCTCCTCTCAGTCCTCCAGCCTCCATCTCTACGGCACTTTGGTCCTCCACATGGGGTCCTCTCAGTCCTCCAACCTCCATCTCTATGGCAGTTTGATCCTCCACAAGGTCCTCTCAGTCCTCTCCCTCCATCTCTATGGCAGTTTGATCCTTCACAAGTTCCTCTCACTCCTCCAACCTCCATCGCTATGGTAGGTTCGTCCTCCACAAGCTGCTCTCAGTCCTCCCACCTCCATCTCTATGGCAGTTTGGTCCTTCACAAGTTCCTCTCACTCCTCCAACCTCGATCTCTATGGCAGGTTCGTCCTCCACAAGCTGCTCTCAGTCCTCCCACCTCCATCTCTATGGCAGTTTGGTCCTTCACAAGTTCCTCTCACTCCTCCAACCTCGATCTCTATGGCAGGTTCGTCCTCCACAAGCTGCTCTCAGTCCTCCCACCTCCATCTCTATGGCACTTTGGTCCTCCACAAATTCCTCTCAGTCCTCCAACCTCCCTTTCCCTCCCTCAGAAACAAACGTGACGATTTTTTTTTTTTTAGAATCCGAAATTTATTGTAGCTTTTACAGACTTTCCAAAGGGAGGAGCTGCTGCTGCTGCTGCCCGCGGACACGGGCCCGGGCCCCGGCTTCGGTGGGTTTAAAAAAAAAAAACCAACANAGCTCAGATCATCCCTTACCTCTCTCTGCCTTCAGCCCTTTTGGTTTCTCTCACCTCCAACCACCCACCCCTGGCAGGCTCAGCCCCACACTCCTCTCTCTGGCACCAGGAGAAGGGGCTGCTCATTCTGACTGTAAAAAAAAAAAAACCAAAAAAAGAATCAATTAAACAAATATTAATTACTCAAAGGCTCTGCCTACAAATTAACCAAAGCCCTGTCTCACCACCCAGCCCACCCTGGGCTTGTCACTCCTCTCTTTCCTCATCGTACCTTTCTGCTCTTCCTTTAGAGAAATCCTTTTGCCCAATTCCAAATGAAAAATACCCCAAATGACCCCAAAACTTGGGGTTGTAGGTGGCTGATTTATGCTGTAGCTTTGTTGTCACCAGCAGGAAAAAAACCAACAATTACTGAGTGTAAAACAAAGGCTGAACACACCAAAAGTCCAAGGAACTGTACAAGGGGAGAGGGGAGCTACAGGGAATGCACAGGAGTGTTTTTAAAACAAATTCAAGCAGCTTTGCCCCTAAAAAAAATTAACAACTGAAAAAAATACATCCTAAAAACATCCATGTCTGAATTGGCTGGCAGCAAAGGTGCACAGGGACCTTCCAGCTTCACTTACCCATGTCCTAATCCATTAATCAATCCACTAAATTAATTATCAGCCCAGCCCCATGCTCCAGGCAGCTTTTTACCCTCATTAAGAGGAGCTGGACACACAGCACAGGCTTTTACCCACTGTCCACATAGTGTTTTTTACCCTAATAACTTAAAAAAGCCCTTACACAGAGAGTTAAGAGAAGAAAAAATGAAAAGAATAAAGAAAAAAAACCCCAAAAAAACCCCAAAGAACCGTATTGCACAGGGCAGCTGAACCTCTGCAGGGGGGTCCCTAAAGCCTTTGTGGGGTCTCAGCAGCTTCTCTGTTCCCTCTGCAAAAATAAAAAGAGATTTAAAAAAAAGAAAATAAAAAGAAAGGAGAAGCAGAGCGGGGGCAACACGGAGTTACTCAAACACCTACACTAAGAGCTGTGCCCGTGCTCCTGCTGCAGGACTATGAGACTTGGAATATTTCATGCTGCAATGATTTTTTTTAGCACATTTTTTGAACCCCGCTCCCTGTTTTTTCACTACCACAAATGACATAATTACATAATTCCAATATATTTACAAAATATTAAAAAGTCTGTTAATCTTCTACATATTAACCTCATTCTGCCACTTTACACATGCACTAAGTTGGGGAGGGGGAAGGAGAGGAGGAAAAGGGAGAAAAGGAGAAAAAAAGTTAAAAGAAAGAGGCTGAAATGAGCAGCTTTACCCTTTGTCAACAAGCAAACCTTTGTGTTGTTTAGAAAGAGAAGGAAGAATGAAGCCAAGTGTCTCACTGAGCAAAGGAAAAAAAATTAATAAGTTCAGAAATTCATGTGCAATGGCCACAGAACCCTCCAGTCACTGAGCTGAGATGACACGAAGAAAAAAAACAAAAAAAAAGTGCAAAGGTGGGTCCTCACAGAGAGTTAAAAAATAAAAATAAAAGAAATAAAATCCAAAAATCCAGTCACTGAGGCCTGGCCGAAGGGAGAGGGGAGAGGGAGAGAGCAGGGAGCAGCTGACAACACAGACACAGGGTGTAGGGGGTGAATCTACTGGCCAGAATGGTTATTTTTTTTTTCTTTTCCTTTTTGTTAAACACCATGATCCTCGGTAAGAATGGAGTGTGTGAGACTGGTGTCTTCTGGAGAAGAGACAGACAAAGGGAAGAAGAAGAAGAGCTGGAATCAATAAGTGAGGGTAGAGTCGTCCCACTCCAGCTGTTGCTGTCTGTTGACATTCTGTTGGTCCTCCTCCTGCTCTCCCNCCCGCGGACACGGGCCAGGGGCCGGGGTTCGGTGGTTTTAAAAAAAAAAAACCAACAACAACAAAAAACCCTCAAAATGCAAACAGCTCCGGCCACCGGGGAGGCAAAGTCTTCTACACACCGACACAGGACGACTGGCAGACAGAAGTGAAAAGTTTCCCAAGTTTACTTCAAACTAAGCGGTTCTATTACCAAAACCAGGTTGGTTTCCATAAAGTTTGTGGGTTTTTATTTCTTTTGTTTTCCCCGTTTTTAGAAATCTAAAGTTTTACTTTAAAAAAACAAAACAAAAGAAAAACGAACAGACAAAAAGAAAACAGAAATCCCCTCCAGCAGCAGGTGAGGGAGGTGGAGCCTGGGTCTGGTCAAGGTACCCCCCAGAGACTCATTTCCATCCCAGTTGGGGCACTGGGAGAGACTGGTTTGTACTGGGAGAGCTCAGATCATCCCTTACCTCTCTCTGCCTTCAGCCCTTTTGGTTTCTCTCACCTCCAACCACCCACCCCTGGCAGGCTCAGCCCCACACTCCTCTCTCTGGCACCAGGAGAAGGGGCTGCTCATTCTGACTGTAAAAAAAAAAAAACCAAAAAAAGAATCAATTAAACAAATATTAATTACTCAAAGGCTCTGCCTACAAATTAACCAAAGCCCTGTCTCACCACCCAGCCCACCCTGGGCTTGTCACTCCTCTCTTTCCTCATCGTACCTTTCTGCTCTTCCTTTAGAGAAATCCTTTTGCCCAATTCCAAATGAAAAATACCCCAAATGACCCCAAAACTTGGGGTTGTAGGTGGCTGATTTATGCTGTAGCTTTGTTGTCACCAGCAGGAAAAAAACCAACAATTACTGAGTGTAAAACAAAGGCTGAACACACCAAAAGTCCAAGGAACTGTACAAGGGGAGAGGGGAGCTACAGGGAATGCACAGGAGTGTTTTTAAAACAAATTCAAGCAGCTTTGCCCCTAAAAAAAATTAACAACTGAAAAAAATACATCCTAAAAACATCCATGTCTGAATTGGCTGGCAGCAAAGGTGCACAGGGACCTTCCAGCTTCACTTACCCATGTCCTAATCCATTAATCAATCCACTAAATTAATTATCAGCCCAGCCCCATGCTCCAGGCAGCTTTTTACCCTCATTAAGAGGAGCTGGACACACAGCACAGGCTTTTACCCACTGTCCACATAGTGTTTTTTACCCTAATAACTTAAAAAAGCCCTTACACAGAGAGTTAAGAGAAGAAAAAATGAAAAGAATAAAGAAAAAAAACCCCAAAAAAACCCCAAAGAACCGTATTGCACAGGGCAGCTGAACCTCTGCAGGGGGGTCCCTAAAGCCTTTGTGGGGTCTCAGCAGCTTCTCTGTTCCCTCTGCAAAAATAAAAAGAGATTTAAAAAAAAGAAAATAAAAAGAAAGGAGAAGCAGAGCGGGGGCAACACGGAGTTACTCAAACACCTACACTAAGAGCTGTGCCCGTGCTCCTGCTGCAGGACTATGAGACTTGGAATATTTCATGCTGCAATGATTTTTTTTAGCACATTTTTTGAACCCCGCTCCCTGTTTTTTCACTACCACAAATGACATAATTACATAATTCCAATATATTTACAAAATATTAAAAAGTCTGTTAATCTTCTACATATTAACCTCATTCTGCCACTTTACACATGCACTAAGTTGGGGAGGGGGAAGGAGAGGAGGAAAAGGGAGAAAAGGAGAAAAAAAGTTAAAAGAAAGAGGCTGAAATGAGCAGCTTTACCCTTTGTCAACAAGCAAACCTTTGTGTTGTTTAGAAAGAGAAGGAAGAATGAAGCCAAGTGTCTCACTGAGCAAAGGAAAAAAAATTAATAAGTTCAGAAATTCATGTGCAATGGCCACAGAACCCTCCAGTCACTGAGCTGAGATGACACGAAGAAAAAAAACAAAAAAAAAGTGCAAAGGTGGGTCCTCACAGAGAGTTAAAAAATAAAAATAAAAGAAATAAAATCCAAAAATCCAGTCACTGAGGCCTGGCCGAAGGGAGAGGGGAGAGGGAGAGAGCAGGGAGCAGCTGACAACACAGACACAGGGTGTAGGGGGTGAATCTACTGGCCAGAATGGTTATTTTTTTTTTCTTTTCCTTTTTGTTAAACACCATGATCCTCGGTAAGAATGGAGTGTGTGAGACTGGTGTCTTCTGGAGAAGAGACAGACAAAGGGAAGAAGAAGAAGAGCTGGAATCAATAAGTGAGGGTAGAGTCGTCCCACTCCAGCTGTTGCTGTCTGTTGACATTCTGTTGGTCCTCCTCCTGCTCTCCCTCCTCCTCCTCGCTGCTTTCAGACTCTGCACTGGTGATGTCGTCTTCTTCTCCATCTTCACTTTCTTCCTCTTCTTCCTCCTCCTCCTCCTCACTGCTGTGTTGGTCCTCGTAAGTCTGTTAAAGAGAGAAATCATAGAATAGTTTGGGTTGGAAGGGACCTTAAAGATCATCGAGTTCCAACCCCTCTGCCATAGGCAGGGACACCTCCCACTAGACCAGGCTGCTCAGTGCCTTGTCCAGCCTGGTCTTGAACACCTCCAGAGAGGGGGCATCCACAACCTCCCTGGGCAACCTGTTCCAGTATTTCACCACCCTCACTGGAAAGAGTTTCTTTCTTATGTCCAGTCTAAATCTATCCCTCTCCAATTTATATCCATTGTTTCTAGTCCTCCCATCCAATATTATGTTAAAAATTCCTTCCCCTGCCTTTCTGTAGGACCCCCTCAGGTACTGAGAAGTTACTCTGAGGTCCCCTCTGAGCCTTCTCTTCTCCAGGCTGAACAACCCCAACTCCTTCAGCCTGTCCTCATAGGGCAGTTGCTCCAACCCTTTGATCATCTTCGTGGCCCTTCTCTGGACCCTCTCCAACAGCTCAATGTCCTTCCTGTGTTGAGGGCTCCAGAACTGGACACAGTAACTCCAGGTGGGGTCTCACCAGTGCTGAGTAGAGGGGTAAAATCCCCTCTCTGGACCTGCTGGTCACACTCCTCTTGATGCAACCCAGGATTTGGTTGGTGCCTTCTTGGCTGCGAGTGCACACTGCTGGCTCATGTTGAGTTTGTCATCAACTGACACCCCCAAGTCTTTCTCTTCAGAGCTGCACTCAAGCCACTCTCCACCCAGCCTGTGTCTGTGCTTGGGATTGCTTCCACCCAGGTGCAGGACCTTGCACTTGGCCTTGTTGAACTTGATGAGGTTGGCTTGGGTCCACCTCTCAAGCCTGTCAAGGTCCCTCTGGATGCCATCCCTTCCTTCAGGTGTATCAACTGCCCCACACAGCTTGGTGTCATCTGCAAACTTGCTGAGGGTGCACTCCATCCCACTGTCCATATCTCCTACAAAGATGTTCAATAGCACTGGTCCCAGTACTGATCCTTGGGGAACACCACTCCTCACTGGTTTCCACTTAGACAATGAGCCATTGACTGCAACTCTTTGAGTGCCACCATTCAACCAGCTCCTTATCCAGCCAGTGCTCCATCCATCAAACCCATTCTTTACCAGTTATCACCTGTTGGTATAAAACTTGCTAAAATTTTTTAGGATTCCTTGGATTTTCATCTCAGGGTATGATGAGGAGCAAGAGCTACAGCAGATTCCTCACTGGGTTTAGAAGTTGAGCACAATTAGGCAGCCAGAAAAAGCAGCAGCACTCAAAAACAGCTTTTTAATATCATTATGAATCCTGAACAAACTAATTCTGCAGCCTGACCCAGTACTTCAAAGCATAAAGGGAAAGGCTTTTATGTTGTTACTTGGTTGTGAAGGGTTTTACCTCCATGGGGTTCACAGTGATGGTCAGAGCAGAGTCATCCCAGTCCATCTCGTTCTCCTTCCCAGTGTCCTGGTCACGCATCGTCCTCTGGTGGGCAGCTCGGATCCGAAACACTCCCAGAATGATCATGAAAACCAGGAAACTGACACAAACAACAATCACAACTGTGGCTGTGCTTGGGACAACTGCAACAGGACAGAAAAAAGGAGGTTTAGATCATAGTGGTAAATAATTCCTGCACAAACATCAGTAACTGCTCCTCTGCTCCCACCTGCAAGAGGGAAATGGCCCAAAATCAATATTTCAGGCTGGATATAAGAAAAATTCTTTATTGTGAGGGTGAAACAGGTTGCCCAGAGAGGTTGTGATGTCCCCTCAATCCCTGGAGGTGTTTAAGGCCAGGCTGGATGAAGCACTGAGCAACCTGGTGTGGTGGGAGGTGTCCCTGCCCAGAACTAGATGATCTTGAAGGTCCCTTCCAACCCAACCCATTCTGATTTCATGGAGCTACAGACAGTCCTAACTTAACAAGTCAGTCGGAGAATATGAACTAAAATAGTCCCCCAAGTCTAACCACATCAGTCTGAAGGACTGACAACACATGGAGAGCAGATCCCACCACACACAGAGACTCCTTTCCACGTCTGCTTCTCCCTCTCACATCCTACACCCACACTAATTTAATACAATTAAAGCAGAAAGGACAGATAACACAACTCCTCCAGGGAATAAAAGCTGCAGTTCCTCCCCTTTGCCATTCTGAAGAAATAAATGCTCTCACAGACCTTCACACCTTTATTTAGGTCTTATAGAGCTCTCAAAACCAGTACAATCCACATTTTCCAGTGGGCATACACTAATAGAAATCTCTCCTGCTGGAGAAAAAGATATTTTTTAAATCTCTAGTAATTCAGCCCTCCCTGGCTGGGAAATGGAAAAGTATAGACTTGCAAATGGGACTGGTTGCAGCTCAAAGGGAAAGTCTCTCTGCAGCAAGAAGCTTCTGTGATAGTTAAAACACTAGAAAAATTAAAAAAAAAAAAACAACAAAAGAGCTGAATTCGTACCTGAGAAGGGGTGAGGATTAGCCAGGTTGTGGCCAGAGAGATCCACAAAGGAGTGATGGACTGGATGGACAAACTGGGGCTGGGCAGCAATGTGGTTGGCATGTTCCACAGGGTTTGCTGTGTGGATAACATTCACCTGGCAGCAGAGAGAAAGAGTTAAAATCCAGCAATGAAAGTGTTTACTTCTGAGGAAATATAGACAAAAAATAAAAATAAAATTAAAACTATTCTTTAAAGCCTAACCCACCCTCAGCAAAGCTGGATTTTTAGGCACAACTACCAGCTCAGCATTTACACAGCACTTTTCTTGTCTCCCTGCCAAACAAGCACAGCTAAAAATCTCCCTCCTGTGGCGGGATGCTGTGACACAGGGACAGGAGAAGAGAACAATTTACTACCCAGCAAGGTCACCTCAAGCTCACAGAATCAAAAACCACATCACAGAAGGTTTCCCAGCCCATCATAACCATAAAAAGTGATAAAAAGAACCTCACTGTTATCCCACAATAAGCTTGAAATTCAAATCTGAAGTGCACACTTTCAGGAATTGCTCAGATAAGGTGACAAGTTCCATGTGGAGTCCAAAATGTCCCCAACAGGGATGAGGAGTGACCTTACCTCNGCAGTAATTAACCAGTTAAGGTGACAAGTTCCATGTCCCCAAGAGGGATGAGGAGTGACCTTACCTCCACCTTGAACTCGTTGCTGACGTAGCGCCCGTTGAGCTCAGAACAAACCAACTTGAATTTCCTGTCAAAGAGAGACAGGGTGTGCCAGTTCCTGTAGCGGATCAAGTGCAGGACTTCTTCATAATTAGCCATAGTGTCAACCCCTGGGGAGAGAAATAAAGCATTTCTTTTGCTCAAGTGCCACATCACACACTCCATAAATATTCCCTGACTTCCAAATCAGTTCTCTTGGCTGGCAGATTTCAAGCTGAAGGAAAGAAAAGCCATTGAACAGACAAAAATGTGAAATTCTGAGATAAAAATTTAGTCTTTAAAGGGATTCCTGAAGCTTTTTTCTTTCAAACACATTAACAGAACTCTGAATTGAACACACAAATATGTGTCTTCACTGAAATTCAAAGATAAAAAGTTAATCTTTAAAGATATTCCTGAAGCTTTTTTCTTTCAAACACATTAACAGAACTCTGAATATAAACTTCAGAGCCATGTATTGATTGATTGGATACATTTGTTCCTTTCAATAATACAAAAATGAAAATAATCTGTGAACCAGATCCCTGTAATAACTTTCCAAAGGTTCTAGAGTCTCTTTTGATCACTCTGAGTTAGAGTCTCCTCACCACCCAGCTGGAAAACAAGCAGTGGACAGTGGTGGGATGGCTGTAACAGATTTGGGAGGTGGCCACCAGGAAGGCAGAGACTTCCCTGTGAGTGGGCTCTGCCTTCCCTTCCCCTTCAGAGGGGACATAAGAGAAGAGAAATCAGGTTTTACAGTGACCCTACCTGTGATGATCATGCCCAGGTTGGAACTGCTCATCTCGATGCCCTTCTGCTGCAACCTTGTCATGTCAATCTCCAGGCTTTCCTGTTCCTGATTTAGTTCCTCTCCCAGCACTGTCACCTCGCATGTATCCAGGTTGTGCATGATCTCTTCAGATACCAAAGACTCTTGGACTGAAAAGCAGAGAAAAAAGACCAAGTGGTAAGCAGCAACAAAAGTTGAAGAGCCCAGGAGCTATAAAATGTCACGTGCAAACTCAATATTCATTCTGGAAGACAAGATCTCAGCCTGAAGAGCAAGTATGCATGAAATAATGCTTCAAAAATTAATATAAAATCCAAACAAGGGATATTCACATGAAAAAAACAACGCTAATTGCTATATTTTCATAGAATCATAGAATAGTTTGGGTTGGAAGGGACCTTAAAGATCATCGAGTTCCAACCCCCCTGCCATAGGCAGGGACCTCCCACTACATCAGGCTGCTCAGTGCCTTCTCCAGCCTGGATAAGAGTCTTATGCTCTTGCTGACTATCAGCCTCCAAAAAAACTCAAGAGCTTGTTGTCCCACATTCTTCTCATTCAAAGCTTCTCATTTTCAAGGTTAGATTGAGCAGAGCACCTACACCTCCTCCCAAAAGACACACATCTTCTAGCTCATCTTTTTTGCCCTACTAGATTCTATATTAAAAAAAAGAAATGCAGGTCTCCAATGTGATGGTTGAGTGGGGTGAAGGCAGGAAAGGATGCAAAGAAAAGGATGTTACCTGTGGGATCTTCATCTCCATCTCCCTCTGGCTCCACCTCCCGGGTGATGGTGCTGATTATTCGAAGCTCAGGGAAAAGGGAAACCCCCTCTGAGCTCTCAAACTCGGAAGCAGAGCGGGCAAAGTGGTTGATGCCACTGAGGCTGATTTTGGGTTCCTCTGGCTGCAAGACCATCACATATCCCTCCACGGAAGGGATGGAGACACAGGGATCCTCATTGAAACATCTAGGAGTTAAGCCAAGCAGTTTTGCACAGTCAGTGAAGGAGGATACCAGGGAAGGAGGGAAGCACAATTATGCAGAGTAATTGCTTTATAAATTTTTAAAAACGCTCTGCCTCAGACCCAAGAGCCTTAGATAAATTCATCAATTGCATTTTAAAGTAAGAATTCTCCACCAAGGGAGCAATTTCTCAATTTTTACTTACTGTTAACATCTGGCCTCATTTTTCTGTGCTCTGACTGACAGGCACAGATAACACCTTCAGTGAAGGCTGTGACACCACAGAATCACAGAGTGGTTTGGGTTGGAAAGGACCTTAAAGATCATCTACCATGGGCAGGGACACCTCCCACCACACCAGGTTGCTCAATGCCTCATCCAGCCTGGCCTTAAACACCTCCAAGGATTGAGGGGGCATCCACAACCTCTCTTCACTGCAAATCCTTGAAGGAAACTCCTCCCCATCTTACAAACAGCAAGAAAATGAGAATTCTGGTGTAGGAAACCTTCTCCATCATCAAATGTGTGATGGTTACACACAGCAAACTCCTTAGTTTCTCACAGCTGAGATACAGGAACATTGTTAGAGAATTATAGGATGGTTTGGGTTGGAAGGAACCTTAAAGAGATGAATTATTTGAGGACCTACTTGGCCACACTGGTGATTTTAAGCCTCCGAATCCCAGGTGTTGGGAACTGGCGAGAGTTCAGGTAGGAAACGTGCTGCATGGCCTTGTCCACCCTCTCAATGTCATCCCCTTCCAAGGTCAGTGTTGACTGATTTGGGTTCATGTGGACCTGGAACAACACAGGAAAAAATTAAAAATAATCCTCAAACAGCAACAAAATGGAGTAATTAAGCCTCAAAGTTCAACAGGATAATTACATCTCTATTCAAAACAACAAGACCATTATTTAAAAGCCTCAAAGTCTTGAAACTATTTCCAGCAGAGGAAGAGATAGTCAAACTTTACCTTCACACCTTTGCCAACACCATCAGCCATTTGCAAATCCAGCCCCTCTTTGCAAGTGTAAAGACAATCAATGACCTTCTTATTCTCCAATTTTCCAGAACGAATCATCAGACCTGCCAGATTGCCCCGGAAGAACTGTGCCATGTGGAGCTCACCACCTTCACGAGAGAAAAAAGGTAAAAAAAAATCATGTTTTGATTCTTTTCACTATTTATTTTTTACTTTTGTAAAACAATAAATATGCCTTCTGGCACCACAAAGCATGACAGACATGCAGGTTAGTTTGAATCCATTCTGGGTGTTAACCTCGTGGTTATGTTCAAGCATAAAAGAAAAATAAATTAAAATTAAAAAAAAAAACTAGAACAGTTCTCCATGCACATGGCCTTCAAATCAGGCACAGCCATCTGGAACTGCCAAACCAAGGCTGATATTTCAGCCACAAACATTCCCAGCAAGGTGGTGTTCTTCAGAAATGAAAGACAAGCAATGAGATGAGCTACAAACCCTCAAAATTCATGTTGAGGCAGTGCCCACCAGCACAATAATGTCCTCCCTTCTAGATGTTAATTATCTACACCTAAACTCATCGTTGCAGGCTCTTTGCACTCAAAAGACACAAAGAAGCTTCCCAAAGTGATTAATCTCATTCAGAAAAAGGTCCACAAGGGTTAACTGCTCCTTCCTAAAGGTTCCACCTTCTCTGCACACTCAAGGGAACAGCTTAAACTCAGCCAGAAACCTCTTGTCAATTATATCTGGGCTATTCCAGGAATTCTTAAACTTCCCAGGGAGAGTACTTAGATACTTTCAAAGATACAAACTCATTTTAAGCATCTCAAGGCACAAAATCCAAACTACCAACTACAAATTTCTAAGGAAATAAAACCCCTTAATTCAACCTGAAATCCCTAGTAGCCAAAGTTTTCAGGCCCATTCACTCTAACTGGCTGAGTTGGTCAAAAATAGATAAAAATTCCATTCCAATTCACAGTTTTCTTGGATTTATATACAAGCAACCTGAACTATACATGAAATTAGTGATGTTTGAGAGCTGCCTGACTTATAGAAGCCCTTCCCAAGCTACTGAATAATTCTATAACACATATCCCTAGATAGATGCAAATATTTAAATAAGAAGAAATGCTTTTTATGTTTTAACAGAAGTAGATAAAAGTTTAAAGCTGCATTTTGACATCAGCAACTCATTTTACACCACTTTACTGCAATCACAGTGGTTGCAGATTTGTACATGGACGTGCATTTGGGTAAAAACCACCAAATAACCCAGTAAAAATATCAAAAAAAAGAAAAAAAGAAAAGAAAATCAGCTGATGAAGCTCTGGAAATAGCAGCACGATGGAGAAACAAGCCTAGGAGAGGATTATGTGAAGGTCAATGGCCCGAATGCAATGGCTGCATTTCATGCTGTGTGTGAGATGAAGCAAAATGTCTTGGCTTAAAAATGAAACAAAACAATAAGGGGAGAAAAAAAAAAAACACTCCAGCAACCTGCAGAGGTCTCAGGCACAGTTTCATTGTCATTTTCATTTCCTGTATATTCTGTAGAAAAGCAAGACAAGAGAAGAGGACAAAAAGGGAAAAAGGACCAAAGAGTTACAATCTGGCAAATTGTTAGCACTCAGCAGCACTTCCCCAGAAGTGCTTTAAACCAGAGAGGGTGAAATTTAATCAGCAAACATTTCAGGATTGGGAAGTAAGAACTTTGTTCTGCCCTCAGATGAATTCTTCTCCTTTTTCTCCAGCTTTGCAGAGGAGGTTTCACAAATATTAAAGCCCATGAGTCAGCATTTTGCTGTCCCTTAAGCCACAGTCTGCATCCAATAAAGCAGATGCTTTCTATGTTTAGTTTTATGAGGAAAAAAGGTAAAATATCCAGAAGAAAGCATCAATGTTGCTCAGCTGAACTGTCTGCTGGTTATACTTACATTTACAAGAATAATTTCTCTATTAAATGCTTTTCAATCTACTTGAAACTAAGTATTTTGCTAAGCAGGTCACAATGATTTCATCTTCTTAATAAAAATGAATTAAAAACATTTAACAAATCTAAACAGTTACCTTGCCAGCAAGCTCCAACTACCAGCTGGGTTTCTATCTTTGAAGGGTGAAGGGGGTAATCCTCAGTCACTGGGAAAGGATCATAGGAAACCCCATCCACATAAAGAGTCACCACAGGAAATTCAACATTGAGGACATAGTGATGCCACTCTTTGTCACACACCTGAGTGAAGAAAGGAATTTCAAAAAATTAATGTTTTTTTAAAGAGTTGTGTAATTGATCTGATGCATATTTTGCAGGCAGATACAGTGGGTTAATCAAGATGAAAAAGTGTAACTGAATCACACACTTGATCACAAATAAGAATTGCTGGGGTCTACAAAACATGATTTGATTTATCAATGATTTTGCCATCAGAGAACTTGGTCTCCACTGATTTTTCCTGCAATCAACCACAGGATCCACAAAACATGATTTGTTTGGAGTTTATTAATGACTATGCCATCAGCAAATTAAATCTCCACTGGTTTTCCCTGCATTCTACCACAGGTTCCACAAAACATGATTTGATTTGAGCTTATCAATAATTAAACTATCAGAGAATTAAATCTCCACTGGTTTTCTGTGCATTCTAACCACGAGTTCCACAAAACATGATTTGATTTGAGGTTATCAATGATTATACCATCAGAGAGCTTGGTCTTCACTGATTTTCCCTGCATTCTATCACAGGTTCCACAAAACATGATTTTGAGTTTATCAATAATTAAGCCATCAGTCTCCACTAGTTTTCCCCGCATTCTACCACAGGATCCACAAAACATGATTTGAGTTTTTGATGATTATATCAGAGAATTTCATCTCCACTAGGTTTCCCTGCATCCTACCACGGGTTCCACAAAACATGATTTGAGTTTTTGATGATTATATCAGAGAATTTCATCTCCACTAGGTTTCCCTGCATCCTACCACGGGTTCCACAAAACATGATTTGAGTTTTTGATGATTATATCAGAGAATTTCATCTCCACTAGGTTTCCCTGCATTCTACCACAGGTTCTACAAAACATGATTTGAGTTTTTGATGATTATATCAGAGAATTTCATCTCCACTAGGTTTCCCTGCATTCTAACCACGAGTTCCACANTCCACAAAACATGGATTAGAATTTATCAATAATTATGCTATCAGAAAACTGAGTCTCCACTAGTTTTCCCTGCATCCTACCACGGGTTCCACAAAACATGATTTGATTTGAGTTTATCAATGATTTTGCCATCAGAAAACTGAGTCTCCACTGGTTTTCCCTGCATTCTAACCACAGGTTCCACAAAGCATGATTTGATTTGAGTTTATTAATGATTATGCCATCAGAGAACTGAGTCTCCACTGGTTTTCTCTGCATCCTACCATAGGGTCTACGAAACATGATTTGAGTCTATCAAAGATTATTCCATCAGAGAACTTGATCTCCACTGGCTTTCCCTGCATTCTACCACAGGTTCCACAAAACATAATGGGATTTGAGTTTTTTGATGATTATACCACCAGAGAATTTAGTCTCCACTAGTTTTCCCTGCTGTCTACCACGGATTCCAAAAAACGTGATTTGAGTTTATTAATGATTTTGCCATCAGAGAACTTAGTCTCCAACTGATCTTCCCTGCATTCTACCACGGGTTCCATAAAACATTGTATAATTTGAGTTTATTAATGATTATGCCATCAGAAAACTGAGTCTCCACTGATTTTCCCTGCATCCTACCACGGGTTCCACAAAACATGATGTGATTTGAGTTTATCAATAATTATACCATCAGAGAACTTGGTTTCCACTGGTTTTCCCTGCATTCTACCATCCTACCACCAGCTGCCATCCTTCCACACTGACCTGATTCAGCTTCCAGTGGAACTCAGCAGGTTTGTACGTTTTCCCCTCAGAAGGATCTTGTCGGAAGAGGAAAACGAGGCGGCAGTTGTGGACGTAAAGTGCGTAGTGGTGTCTGTTCATATCTGCACAACAGTTTGAATTAATAGCATTATTTTCTGCAAAATTTCAGGAAATTCACCCCTTTCTGTGATTTCCTAAAGAAATCTCCAAGAACTGAGAGGAAGGAACAAATGTAGAAGGGAGTGAGGTGTGTTGAGAGGAATGAGAAACATCTGTAACAGCAGCCAAACATTCTTGAGCAACCCACGGTACAAAAACCAGACACTTCCATCTCCAAATCCAACATAAACCAAGGAATAAAAGTAAAGACTCAGGGAGATAAATCTGTCAGCAGGAGGAAGAGAGCTCTGTTTGCAAACAGAAGAGCTTTTTTGTTACAAATGAGTAGCTTCCACCACATCAAATTACTGTTTTGGAACATGAACACATGATGGCAGGTGGATATGCTCACCTAAAAGCAAACTATACAGTTAGAGCTTTAAGGGATTAGAATTTAAAATAAATACAAAGGTGAAATGCTGGAGAAATGGGTAAAAATAAAGAAATATTTTAGCTACATCATCCACTCCGTGGCAGGGAGAAGCCATGCAAGAGAATGAAAAAAAGCAGCAAAAAAATCACATCAATGTTTCAGTCTGACAGCATTAAATCTGACTGCTTTGTTACAGCCTAATGTATTCTGAAATGCCTCCTCCATCAAACCTAGCTCCAGTCATTCAATACTGTGTAAAATATATCAGAAATTAAGTCAAAATGGTATATCCACAACCAGAAACTCTCTGTCACAAAGGCTGAATTGAAGAGAGAGACTTTTCCAGTCCATTTCACTAACCAAGAGAAAACAACTTAAGGATCTCACAAGAATAAAAAAAAATAAATAAAGGAAACTCGAAGAAGAGACTGTATATATTTGAAGAGTTGACAAACCTGTCTTGTCTGAGTTGCAGAGAATTGTCTCTTTCTCTTTAGTTCCAGGTCCATGCCTCATCCAGACTGAAATCATGAAGGGTTCTTTTAGATTGACTGTGACAACACCATCTGGAATCTTCACAGCTTGTGTGCCATTAAATTCAAAGACCTGGTCACTGTCATGGCCATTATCAGTGGGAAGTCCTACTGTCCAGTTTGCAGCACTGCTTGGAGGGGGAAGTAGCTCAGCTGTGCCTGAAGAAGCACCTGCAATAAAAACACTCAGATGAAAAAAGAATTCTTAAGTTTCCCCACCTCCTTTTTCACCACGAATTTCTTAACACTGAGTTCTTTTCATCTCATATAAAGAAGACAAGCCACTTTATATTAATTAAAACATTCTTACCACAGAGCCTGTGAATGGATTTCTCAGAGTAGGTGTCTCTGTCACAGCCTTTACCAATGTGGCTGGTTTCCAGCTCCACTGTTGCCTGGATGGAGGTTATTGGCTCATCACACGTCTCCAAACGCATACTGGGGAAGAGAGCTAATGAACCAGTGCCAGGCTCATATTCTATTCTTTTGCTCCAACCTGTAGGATTTATTTAAAAAAAAAAAAAAAAATTAATTTCTCTCCTGTTAAACTGAAAGTCCTGCTAAATGCCAAGAGCAGAAGGAGATGAAACTAACCTTGCCAGCCAGGCTTGCATGTAGGCTTAATGCTAATTTTAACCAGTACATCCTCAGCAGCTCTCTTCTTCCCACAGTCATACGCTGTCACTGTCAGTTTATACTGATGTTCTTTACCATAATTTAATTTTTCTGTGTTTTTTATATAACCTGAGACACAAAAATTAGGAAAAAAACCCAACAAACATCAGTATTTACTCATTTCTCAGGATCATGGTTGCATTAAATGCATCCAAGTACCACCCATACACTTTACACAGGTACCAAGATTTCAACAGATTCATTTGTGTCTTAACCCTTTTTAGTATTTAAACTTTTCAATGGCAAATCCTTAAAAATTGTGTAAATTCAGAGATAAGCACACAAACACAGAATAGCAGGCACATGTATCAAGCTCTTAATAGTGCATTATATTGCCCAAAATGAACCTGCTACCTACTGAGGTAAGGAATACCTGATACTGGCACTGAAAAAACACCTCACTTTTTCTTATAAACTCAAATTTCTAAAGCAAAAAGCTCTTTTTAACTACATTACAGGAAAGAATTAAAAGAGGGATGATGTAGTTTCACAGTGACCCATCTCAAGTTTTATTCTTAGGGTGGCAAATCATAGTAATTCCTACTCTACTCCATCTCACACCGTGTCCTTACCATCTTTGTCGATAGCAAAAGGGACGTCTGGAGTCACAATTTCATAGCTGCAAATCTGGCTGAACTGGGGGGAACAATCTGCATCCACTGCCTCCACTTTGAGGATGCTGTCATATCTCTTCCCCTCAACAACTGTGGCCTTGTAGGACTTCTCTTTGAAGACAGGAGCGTACTCATTAACATCATTCACCTGAATGTGCACTGTAGCTCTGGAAATAAAACAGAAGGGGCAGTTTTCTTTAAATGAGAAGGAATCTGATAAATCAGCTCCCTCTTCTACATTTGAAGTGAGCCTTCAGCCACCAGGATAGAATTAGAGAATGGTTTGGGTTGGAAGGACCTCAAAGATGATCTAGTTCCAACAAGGACACCTCCCACTAGACCAGGTTGTTCAATCCAGCCTGGCCTTAAACACCTCCAGGGATTGAGGGGGCACCCACAACCTCTCTGGGCAACCTCTTCCAGGGTCTCACCACCCTCACAGCAAAGAATTTCTTTCTTCTCTCCAGCCTAAACCTCCCCTTTTCCAATGTGCATCCATTCCTCCTCATCCTACCATCCTGGAACCTATTAAAGTCCTCTCCCAGCCTTTCTGTAGCCCCCTTCAGGGTTTGAGAAGCTCCTCTGAGGTCCCCCCTGAGACTTCTCCAGACTGAACAACCCCAACTCCTTCAGCCTGTCCTCACAAGGGAGCTGGATGAGCACTGTTAGAGTATTCCTCATCTTATTTATGCCCTCCTTGGCTTCACACAGGGAATAAATCTCCCACATGCTCTGCAGATGTTTCCACCAGGGTGTTAAAGAGCTGGCCTCAAGGATTTTCTAAAGAGCATTTTAGCATTGTGGTTTTTTTCTTACTTCAGATAAAGATTAGCTAAAGATTCCTTTGTTCACTTTCTTTCATCTAGAAAGAGATAAACCTTATGGGTTTTTTTTTTGTGAGGCTGGCTGGAAACAACAACAAGATTTTTTCTTTGATATCAGGTTTAATATAGACCCACTTCTTGAATTAGTTTTGCAGTCAGGAAAACTGACTTCTCAAACAATGTTTAGGTTTGGTTTCCCCATCCAAGTACTTTCTCTCAACTCAACTCAGATTTTAACCCTGTCAACAGTTTTCCTGCTTCTAACCCCACACTATTTTTTAATGTATTGAGTGACACCAAGGGATAAATCATATTGTGAGGAATACAGTTAGAGAGATGTCACAACAGTTGGTTTCCATTTTGCAGCTATTTCTAGTCCCCATTCTCTAAGTCTTCCAGCATTAACACTTGGTTTACATTTACACAGGCCATAAATCATCACCAGGAGACTTCTCCAAAGCCAACTTCCCCTCAGCCCACCACAGATTTACTTACTTGTGGGATTTTTTTGCATTTGCTCCATCTGGTCCCTTCCCACAGTCATAAGCCTGGATGGTGAAGGTGTAGTCCTTCTGCAGCTCACAGTCCAGCTTCTCCTTCGAGCGTATTATTCCCTCACCAGTGGATTTATCCACCACCACTGCTTCAAAGGGAACATTCTGCCCGTGAATTTTAAATCCACAAATCTCACCTACAGAGTCAAAGGAAGGGAGGTCAGAAAGGGGTGGAGAATCTTTAACCAACTCATCAAATAAACGACCGAATTATTTGGCAGCCAAAGGGGTTTTTTTTTTTTGTGAGGGTCTGTGGACAAAGCAAGAGCAGTTGGTGCTTTAAAAAGAAATGGGTGATTTCTGGGAACTTTTAGTAAAAAAAGAAGCATAGGTCTGCCTTTCCAAGCAACTGGTTTATACTTTGCATCCATTCATGCAAGGAATACAAAAGAGAAAAAAGAGAAATGTAGACAGGCATTTCACAGGAGTACTTGAGATAAGCTCGAGGGTAAAAGTAGATCTTATCAGAGCATCACAGCCAAGGCCACGGGTAAAGTCTTCTACACCAAGCTACTGGCAATAGCTGGGCAGCTTTATTTGTTTTGACCAGAGCAAAGAGGTTAAAATGCACAGTAGTTACAAGTTGAGGGATGAAAAAAAAGAAGCTTCGAGTACAGGTTCAGCACCGTAATTACAGAAATTCTGTCAAGAGACAAAGAACAAAGTCTTCCTGTGCAATGTACCTGGCTAAAATCAGGGAATCAAAATAAACTACTGAATGAGAAAAGGTAGAAATACCAACTTCTCAGGCATCCATTTCAACGGCTATCTACTAACACAGAGCAAATATGTCACTCAAAGGTGGTTTTCCTTTCCTTGCCAACTCTTCCTCCTGACAAACTTGGGAGAGAAGTTCCTAGGATGGCACTTAAAGACTCGTTTAAACCTAAAATTAAAACTTTCAGACCTCTTGCTGGCCCAGCCAGGATGTTACAGGCCAAGTGAGCTGAGCAAACCCAGCTGTGCTAACAAAATTCACCCCAAAAATCAGTTTCATCACCTACACCATGTTTTTACCTGTGAAACTTGTTACATTTTGAAGGTGATTTTCCTCACCCTGTTTGGCTGTTACAGCTGGAGTGGTATCACAGCACCACAAATGTATTCCTACTGTTAAACATGGCTAGGAGCATTACAAATAAAAGTATTTGACTCAGATTTACTACAGGGAAGGTGTTACGATGCTTTGGCAGTTAAATATTAATTTACAAAGCATATAAAAAAAACTTCAGGTGTCCCAAAGAAGTCAATTAATGGTGAAGTTATGAGAAAAAGCTAATTTTTTACCCCCAAACCAACCTCTTCAAAGTTCCTACAATGTATAATAATCCCAAGTGGTTCAAATGGATGTCTGATTTACAGATATTTCTAACCAGGGGTTTAGTTACATAAAGAGTTTTTTATCAATATATTTTTTTTTTAAATAGAAAAAATAAATGGGACAAAAAGAGCATGACAGGATCTTCTGTTTAAGTGCTGATTCCCCATTTCATAACCAAAGTTAGTAGGTTAATATTCATAAAAAGGGATAGAAAGGAACCCTTTATCACCTTCTTTGGTGACTGTCACCTCAAAACTCTCTAAAGGGAGAAAAGATAAACCCAAGTCAGTAACAGGAAAGGTTGAAAGGGAGCAAATAAGGAAAAGGCAAAAGATGCACACATTACACAGAAAAGCTTTGGAAAAAAAAAAAACCTCTGCATTTTAAAATTCCAGCTGTGATTTGCTGCAACTGTTACCCATTTTAGAGTTTTAGTTCTGTTAAACATGATTTAATCTTTTAATTTCACTTGGAGAATTTTGAAGCATTTAGTAGATTTATCAGAAGGTTTTATTTTTCTTTCTTTTACTAATACCAACTGCTGAACAAAATATACTTTCAAAACTCTATGTCATTGAAGAACTAACTACCCATGGAGTTTATCAGAATTTATTTACACTATTTAACAGACATTAAATAATTTGAACAAGTTTCTATCTATTATACTGAAACCAACATGTTCCTACTATTAAAAAACTTCATATTCCCCTTTTGAGTTGCAGAATTTATATTTTTTTAAACAGATACTTAAGTGTAAGCACAGAAATAAGTTACATAATTCCTAGCTTTTGCAAAATTTAAATTCTAGGTCCAGGCTGACAGTAATTCATGATTCCAAAATACATATTAATTTGTGATCCTAAAGAAGACAAAATCCTTCATGTAAGGGGAGGAGTTCAACATTTTTCTAGCAGCAGAATAATTTTCCAGGTTAAACAAGAAGCCAACAGCTTCTATCATTTTATTCTGCTGCTGAAATAGGGGACAGAAGAGATTTGGGGGCTCAAATCTATTTATCTACCAGTCCCAGCATGCTCCAAAGCAACTGAAGTTTTGCCCCTCAAGAGTACAGGCTTCTGCAGTGTCCTGGATCTTCCACATTTTAAGAGGTTGTATCTCAGATATAACTGAATTTTGCAATGGTGTTAGATGAATGTGACAGCCACTTGGAATGAAAAGACAGTTAACCCTGTTCCTCACTCCCTGGAAATCACAGTTTGTGATCTCACCTTTCACATATCCATTTTTTTCCCCCCTTTTCATTACCATCATCTTCGACCTAAATTCCAGCACAACAAAGCAGATCTCCAATCTTAAAATCACTTTTGGCAGATCTCCTGCTAATTCTCACATTTCAAACTACTTGCAGCAACGCAGATATTCAAGTCTGTTCCATCTAATGTTGAAATATAATTAAGGAGAAATTCCTTAATAACTTGCCATGATTTAGAGTCCTTTATTTTAAGAAAGGAGCCAGTTTCTGCAACATCCCCTCATTAGGTTCACCCTGAAACTCACTTTAGGTAATCCCTAAACTTATAACGAGCTCTTTATTGTAACACACCAAATATGCTGCCTTTTGGGGCACCCATTTCATTTATTTCCATCTATTTTTACACAGGGTATAAATATAATCCCTGATTTTAATGCATTTTGGCAACAGGGTCACTCAAAAACTTTGCACCGTTTAAATTTGTGCCTGACACCACAGAATAGCCAGAGGTGACATTCCAGCTGCAAGTTCTTCACTATTCCACATCTCTTGCTCCTTACAGCCACCTCCCTGCTCCCTCTCTTCCAGTAACTCTAACCTTGAGAATCAAGCACTGGGTGTGAAATGTTAAGATTAAAGGGGGAAAAAAAATTATATGGAAGGGAACATTAAAGCAGAAAGGCTGATAATGGAGAGGGAGAAGTGCTCTAATGCAGCAATTACCTACTTGGATAAGGAGAGGCTGTTAAAAAACCTGGCCAGTTCTTTATCATCGGAAGTGACCTTTAACTCTGGCACCAGCCCCAATTTGGCTGCCAGGAAGTTGAGGCATTTTATTTTTGGCTCCCAAGTGTAAGACATAAATAAGCTCCCTGGTAAATATCTCTGCTTTTCAAGGTGCAAAAGCTTCTTCTGTTCAAGGTGTAACTCTAACTCAATTCCTGCCAGATGTGTCTCAGCACAATAACTGACCCAACAAAATCCTATTTTCCACTTCACACACTAAGTAATGTTAACAAAAAGCTCTTTCATTGCTACATGGATGAGGTTCTTGTGACTGCAAAACCATACAATGCTAAAAAACTATGATATCACTCGTGATTTAAGTGCTCTAAATAAGGAAGGGGTTTTAAACTCCTTTCTCCAATATTTCTCTGCAAGGAAAAAAAAAAAAAGGTGAAGGGATAATTCTCTTAATTACAAAACATATAAAAATTAAAGCTCCTCCTCCTTTAGCAGGGATAAAGGTGCCACCTGGAATCACCAACCCATGGAATGTGGGGTTCCCTCCCTCCCATCCCTGGGGAGAGGGTGGCAAAAAGCATTCCTGGATTTTTGTTTTGGTTTTTTTTAATAAAGGATGAATAGAGATTCTGCAAGATCCTTTAGCAGGCTCGAGGCACATTCACACTCTACGTCAAAAAATTCCTAACCCCCACAAAAATGCTGCCTGCATCCTAGATCAGTGCAGGGAAAACAAAGCTTTGTGGTGGACAAGTGGTTCTCTCCATGGCTGAGGAGTGAGGGGGGTGGAAAAAGAAATTAAAATCCTATTACAGAGACATCAAAAAACATAAGGAAACGTTTCCTTCCACAAGGGAAACACTTGAAACATCTTGCTGGCGAGAGCCTCATAAGAAAACACATTTAGGGATAGGAATGCATTCAGATACAACACTGTTTCAAATGCAATAAAAATTCAATTTCTTTTTGTATAGCAGAGGGAAAATTCATAGGGAGATTTTTAGCATCAAATTGATTTTAGACACAAATGATTGCAACATAGAACAGAAATATGTAGCTGCTTGTGTTTTAGCAAAAGCACTTTGTATCAGACTCCAAGATGATTGGAAAATAGAAAACCTTTCAGTGAGGAGGAAGAAGAATGGTCATTGTCTGCTCTGGCAGATCTGTAACACTCCTGGTACAAGAGACTGATTGCACAGGGTGTCTATACATCAGGCAAGATGGTGAGGCAAGATGACTGCATTCAAACTCTGCTTTCTCAAGTGTGTTGCTTCAATTTTAGGATCCCACCCACAGCACCGAGTGAGGAAAGCAATAAAATCATACTTCTGCTTGCCCCACTACAAAGTATTTAAATGAACTCGTTTCAAGATGTTCCAACATGTTCAAAACTGAACTGAAGCAAAAATAAAAGCTCTCATTTAAAGTATTTCAAACCTGCAGACAGTTCAAAGTTTTAAAGCTCAGCAAGGAGGTCCCAGTTAATTAAAATATTCAACCTTCTGAAGCATGAAGAAATGTGATTTATAATTAGGAATGGAACAGTTAGGCCTGAAACAGGCATTTCATCCTGAAAAAGCTTTGTTTGGCTGTGAAAACATGTCACTGATCTAATGGGCTTCTCACACTTAAACACCCACAGAGATGTTGCTGGATAATAAGGAGGCTATTCTCCATCTCAGGACATGACCATGGCACCACGCAGCAGAATGGGTAATGCTGATTCTACATCACTCCCACACTTGCTCTCCTCAAAGACACATTCAAGTGCAGTTCCATTTAGCAGCAGATTAATAAATTTTATAGATTCCCACAGCACAGAAAAAAATTAACAGATGAAACTGGAAGAAGCATGGAGTATCTGCAATAGAGTGCTCTCTGTGTGTCTGGATTCAGCTGTAAAATTATGGTTGTAAATATGAAACAAAAAAATAACCCAAGTCTGGTCCATGTGCAAATATTTCCTAGGGTCTAAAAAGCACTGGAACATTCTGACTGTAAGGGAAAACATAATAAACAGAGAACATTAGCCATCAAAGCATCTCTTCCTGATGAAAAACAAAAAGCAGATGAATTTTTTTACCTGCAAAACGCAGAGGAGCATCTTTGTCCAGAGCTATTAGAGGGGGGTCCAAGAGCACTGTGTTGTCATTCTCTGTCACTATGCCATGGTAGGTGGTTTCAATCCATGGCTTATGCTTGTTAACTGAAAGATAAACAGAAAGAAGGTTTGAAACAGGCAAAATGCTTTATAAGAGGGAAAATACTGAAATCTTAATATAAAAAAAATTAGCATTTGCTTTTCTTGGTCCAGTTATTTCATCCTGAGGTTCTACATGCATCAGTTTTAGGCAACAAATATCTACTGCTTAAAAAAAACCCTCCTGGGTTAGCACATACTCCTGTTTCTAAAATTAACACTATTTTCCCAGATCTAAATCTGGAAGGCTGCACATATCTATCTGCTTAGAACCTATGGAAAATGTTCACCTAGAAGGTCTCAAAACTGCTTTTTATCACACAAAATCAAGTTGTTATCAGTAAAGATGCATGTTCAGATATAGAATATAATAATTCATTCAATAGGTAACATCATCCAGGTCTTGGCCTTCATGAGAAGAGTTCAAATCATGAGTTCACGAGTGAAATAAAGGCCTGTGCAATCACAGCAAAGGTTTTATTACATCTAGAAGACTATCTGACAGCCAGGTCCTGCTATTTCACCTTTTTCTAAAGAACTGTATAAGCAGACTGCCAGAAGAGACAGAGATGTACAGCTTACTCAGACTTCTGAATCCTGCCCCTCCAACAAACTAAAATGGATTAATGATGTCTGCCATATGCTTACCCAAGGGAATTTAAAAAAAACAACAACCACAACAGTGACAAAAGGACACTCAAACAAATGATGAAGTCCAGGGGCAGATAACTCATACAGGAAACCATAATGCTCTCCCAATATGCTTTGATCTGCAGTCTCTTACTGGTTAGCAGCAAAAGGACTGACAGACAGGATATAATATCTTCCTGCAACAAAAGAGAAAACTCTCCACAAACCATTTCAATGCAAAGAGTGTTTAATTAATGCCATGTGGCTTTACTCAATATGGCAACACTATCTTTATTGCCTCAATGCACTGGCAGGGGAATGCTTTCAATACCCAACATACCAACCAGCCACACAGCTCAGTGTCAGCCACATCACTCTATTTACTCAGTGAAAAGTGCTGCTGCAGCATCTTCCTCTGAGGAACTTTGGGGTTTTGAAATAAACTTTGTTATGCTCAAAGGGAAAAAAACATATTGTTCTACCCTTGGAGGAAACTGCTGAAGTGCAAGTCTCCTATTGAAACACATCTCTTAATTAAAATTGGGTCTAAAGATAACTGTTTCACTACTTCAACTGAACACATCAGAGGCTTTTCATCTCTTCATCTTAGTCTTTACAATGACCTACAATAAAATACTGGACCACATCTCTGCCAGAAAAAAAAAAAAACAAAACTTCATCTCTATTCTAACCTTTCTGAAGGTAATTATAATTCTTTTTATTTTTTTAAAATGCTTTGAGAAACCTCCTCATTAAGCAACTCCAATAAATCCCACTACTGTAGAGCAGGAAGATCTATAAAAGCTTAAAGTACAGTAACCACATGTGAACAGAATTACCAGCATGCTAAGCATCTGCAGAGTCTAGTGAACCTTCAAACAACAGCCCTGCTTAAAAGCAAAGTCATGTCCTTTTATTGTGCTCTAGACAATAAAATCATAAAGCTTAAACCCCTTTTGTGTGTAGGAAGGCAAAAAAACCATGGCCAGAATTTAAAACATAAAGCTTAAATCTCTTTGTGTTTATATGAAGGCTCAACATCACCCGGATTTTAAACCCCCCAAACTTAGTGCTGAGTACCCAGGAAAGGCTCGTTATCCCTATCTGTGATCTACTGACTCCAGCACAACCACACACCCCGAGGAATTCTCAAGCCAGCATTTGAAATATGAGGCAGAGCTTAGGAGCAATACATCACTGCTTCCCTTCAACCAAACTGCAGAGCTGAGCCAAGTATTATTCTCATCACGGCTGCCTTAAATATTATTAAATTCCAGCTTGAAAATTATCACATTTTTTGCTTTTTGTCACAACCCCCCCTTCTCCCAAATCTGCAGTGAAAACTATTCAAAGCCAGGCTGTTAACATCAAACCCAAACAGTCGGCCTACTCCAAGCTTGTCACTGACAAAGTGCCCTGAGCTGTTAATCTCTCGCCATTTAACTGGGATAAACCACCCTGGTTTCCTTGAAACACAATATTCACACTATTTGTAAGAGCCTCAGCTGGAATCTCTTGTAAATCCCAACTAGCATTTAATCTAGTCAAGTGGGGGAAACCACCCTGGCACAACAGAGCCAGCTGAGTTTGGTGGCCAAAGGGATTTCAAAGGCAGTTAGTTGGTCAAGTAGTTTATTTTTCTTTTTTTCTCTCCCCTCCAGGTAGAAAATTAAACGGTAAAGCTCATGTTAGAGCCCTGACTGCTGCCAAGCAATGACTGAGCATGCACAGGCAAGGTGAGCACAAGCCACCTGTCTAAAAGGGTTTATCTCAAGATAATTGCTGCTAAGTTGGAGGAGAAAAGGGAACTGATGGGGTGTGTGGCATGAACACAGGGTTTTAAAATGCCATTCAGTCGAGGTAAGTGTGCTCTGACTTCTCCTGAAGCCTAACAGACCAGCTTTTATTAATGCTGCCTGAACTGCTACTGACTGCTCTGCAGAGAAGCTCAAAGGATGCTTCACCCAAGGATGCTTCACCCAGATGCTGCAGAGCACAACCCACCAGCCCAACCAGCAGCAAGACTTTCCTGCTGTTCCAAAGAATTAATGAATGCAAATGAGAAGCAGATCAAGATGATTTATGTCAAAACAAATTCTCCAGAATTAACTAGCAAAACAAGCTGAATGAACTGGCTAAGTAGCGGCGACAGCAGATAAACATAAAATATTCATTTTTTTTTAAATGTACCTTTGAGACATCCTGAAAAATCCAGAGGTTGCACAAAGAGAGAATTATATTGTCTGTCCATTTAAATCAACCACACACAATGGAGTAAATAGCTCTTTACTCCTGACCCAAAGGTCTGACAAACAATTTTTATTACTGTACACCTTTAATTTGTCTTCTTGATGTAAGAGAACTCCCCTCAATGACACAAAAAACACTCTAAAAGCACGTATTGTGTTGAATATTCAGAATTCAGAACTGTTCTGATGAAATCTCAAGCAATGCTGTTAGAAGAATAAGTCTGTGAAGTGCACAAACACCAAAGAATACAGCTCAGCCAAGAAGTAAATATCCACACAATCAAATTCACCTTCTCCACCCTGAAAGCAAAGAAAGATACACATCTGGTCTTGCCCTTGACTCACCAGCCTGTAACTCAGAGCTCTGCACCCATTTTCTACAAGAAAGGGGTGAGGATTAATAAACTATTTGAAATATATCAGTGGTAAAAAGTAAAAAAAAGGTTGTATTAAATTGGGTTTCCTCACATGTGGAATTTTAGCCCAAATCGACAGTTTACAACCAGATTAAAAAAAAAAAAAAAGGGGGTAAAAATCAAACACAAGGACTGCTCAAACGCTGAAAAGCCTGAAACTAAAACATGTGCAAATGACTGATAAGAAACTAGTTGAGGTTTTTACTAACCACAACTGCAGAAGTTCAGGTTGCCAAAGATTTCAGGCACAGGGTTTCAACCAAATTTCAATTTGGATTGTGAGGAAAAACAGAGCAAAATAAAAACAATCCTTTTTAGCCAGTTTTGTGGTGGGGTAAGGCAATAAATCCTTAATTTTTGGAGTGCAATTTAAGATGTTTTCACACTAAACAGAGCAGCAAAATAGGAAACACAAGCCTTGAACTGTAAACATCCGTTTAATAAAGGGTTCTCTTACATGTTATAGGGCAAGAGTGGAAATCAGTTACAAAAATAAGTTAGAAACTAAGTTTCACTCCTTGAAAGGGAAACTTATTTACAAATACAACAAACACTGTGTCAATAGAGCTGGCACTTCTGGCTCTGCTTGTTGATTCCATTTAAAACCAGAGAAACCAACTGGGAGCAGTAGCAGCAACTTGTTTTCAATGTGAATGCAAAGCCAGGGAGATGAGACCTAATACCACAAACAAAAGGACAGACAGTTCCTCAAAGGCACCAAGGTTTCCAATAATCCTTTCTAAAGGCTCCTAAGGAGGTTTAGTCCCTGCTGAAACCAAATGTGAGGCAATCAGTGCAAATTAAATAATTTGAGAGTGCAAAGTAGCATTTATTTAAGACTTTGTCTTATGAACTCTCCCATGTTCTGGCTCATAGCTCCTGTTTTTGCAGCAGATAACACTGGAAAATGTGTGCTTCTTAATATCATAAAATTTCAGAGAGGTTTCTCTGAATACAACCAAATAGAATGAGAGATAAGGCTGGGAAAAATGGCAAAAGAGCTTTGTTCAGAAAATGCCCATAATTACAGAACAGCAGAACAGTTTCAAAGCTGTGAGCCACTAAGCTTTTCGGGGCAGAAAAATGCCACTTTATCCAGAATATCACAATTCCAATTTAATCTGTCTGAGATGAGATGTTCACATGATGCTATCTGTCCTGGGGCCTCATCTGGGTTTAACTTCAAGCCTTGCACAAGCAATACAAGTCCAGGAGCCTGGCTTATATCCTTTTCCTTAAAAAAAATCCCCAACACTTTGTAATAACCTCAAACTGGTGTTTTTCAAGTCTGCAGAAATGTGAAGATTT
Organism: Turnix velox; assembly: GCA_013400935.1. Lineage (NCBI taxonomy): Eukaryota > Metazoa > Chordata > Aves > Charadriiformes > Turnicidae > Turnix > Turnix velox. The sequence goes on from VZTY01006133.1 coordinate 44,483, forward strand.
CCAAAGATACATCTGCAAGTCTAGAGAAGTTCAGTGCTGATAAATATTTCTGATAACTCAGCACAGCCTGCAGTCTAGGAGGAACTGGCACAACACTATTCCAAACACAAAAAGCTTGCCCAAAACATTTCCTCCATATGGAATTTCCAGAACAGTGTATTATTTTGTATAATTTATAGAGAAAGGGAGATTAAAACTGCTTGCGTGAACAGGAAATCTATGCATTATGCTTTCCCAAGCATTATACCTCACAGAAAGATCTAGCACTGCTCAATTTTTTCTTCTCATTGATTTCTTACTTTCATAAATGAAAGTGAGTTGCCCTAACAGCTTCCAAGGTGTTCTCCAGAGCTTACTTGTCCATGTGAGATTATCAGCAGGTCAAAATGTCATGAAGACTCATGCAGTGCAGCCACTCAGCCAAACCAGAGCCCACACTGTAACTCATTTATGTGGGATGAAGTTTAACAGATGAGGACCTGCAGCCCAGCAGCTCTGCAGAGCAATCTGAGAACAACCACAGCCTCCAGCAACCTGCAGAAGAGCCAACCCACCAGAGCTGCCCTGAGCAAAAACCATCTAAATTTGCCACTGATTCCAAGCATGCATTATTAGGTTTCTTGGAAACCTTTATATCATCTTATATTTTCATTTCAAATTACAGAAAAGCCATTCTGTGCTGCTGCTGCTGCTGCAGTAAGATAAACATTTAATGCTGCCAAGAGCATCAGTGAGGAGGTTATACCTAAAAGACCTTGTGCAGGTAAATTATGGCCACTATCTAAGCAGCTGGCAGATGACTTATCAGAGCAGCAGCAGCTTCTTGATCCTACCTACGTAAGGGAAACTGCAGCAAGATGCCTCCTTAATGAGTTGGTTTTTGTTCAGAGATCAAGAACTTCCCTGCAAGCCATTTTAAAAAAGCCAGGCTGCTAATCTGCATTCAAATTAAATGCGCGACGATCTCAAATCCCACCCGACGATCAGATAGGGGCAGATAACTGGAGGAAAAAAAATAAATAAAAATAAAAAAAAAGGCAGCCCCAACCTGAGGGATAACCTTCAGGTGAGGAAGGAAAAGAAGCCTTCGCAAGCCTCTTAGCGGAATCAGCTCAGGAGACCTGCAATGCGTATGCTTTTTTACTCCACCAGATCAATCAATAGCCACCAGGCCGGTAACCGCCGGGGGTTTAACCAGGCCGGTAACCGCCGAACCACCGGGGGTTTAACCCAGCGATGCTCCTTCTCGCCAGCAACCGGACAAACATCCCTCCCTCTATCCCTCCCCAAAGGCCCCTCCGAGCCGCTTTATTTGCCCTCCCTCCCCGATCCGCTGGCCACCGGGGCGAGCTACGAGCCCAAACCCCGGCGTGTCGGCCTTTCCGTGCCCTGAGGAGAGCGGCGGTTCCCCCGGAGGGAGCGGGCAGGCGGCGGGGTCTGAGCGGGCCAAAGGCGAACCTTCCCCCGCAACAAGTGCGGACCCTCGGCCGCGCCGCCTCAGCCAGGGAGCGGTTATGCAACGGGGCCCGCGACGCTGAAGGGACCGACCTTGGGGGGCAAGATGGGGGGAAAATGGAGGCAAAAGGGTCTCGGGGAAGGGGACACACACACGGGAGGTCGGCGCAGGTGAGAGGGGAGGGCCGGCCGCCATCATCATCATCATCCCCTCTCCTCCCTCCTCACCGCGCCGCAGGTGCAACGGCGGCGGGGTCACCTCAGCCAGCGCCCTCCTCCTCCTCCTCGCTCCCACCCCTCCTCCAAAGGACGAGGCAGCCAAGGACACCCCGGCTCAGCAGCTCCCCCCGCCCGGCCGAAGATGCGGTAAGGCGGCGGGAGGAAGGGGGGGAGGCTCGCCATGCCGCCCACCCTTTCTTTTCCCCCCCTCCGCCTCAATGCCCCGCATCCTCCC
>VZTY01006133.1:47425-69023 GCA_013400935.1 Turnix velox
CAAACAGCCCCTCCCCAGCTTTCCTGCAGCTCCTTCAGATACTAGGAGGCCATTAGAAGGTCTTTCTGGAGTCTTCTCCAGCATCAACAACCCCATCTCTCTCAGCCTATCCTTGGACTAGAGATGGCTCCAGCCCCTTCACCATCCTCATGGTCTCCTATGAACCTTCTCCAGGTTGAACATCCCCATCTCTCTCCAACCAGAGTTAACTCCAGCCCCTTCATCATCCTCATGGTATCCACTGAACCCTCTCCCATAATTTATCTCACCTGCCTCAAAGCCCAACAGCTGTGCCTGGAAAGTTTTGAGGATTTTTGGTTCTTTGGAGTTAGGTTTTTTTTTGTTTGTTTTCTTTGACTTAAGTCCTGTAAGAAAGAAAAGAAAAAATGTTCAAAAATTTCAATTGAAAATGCTTCAACAGAAGAAAAAAAAATTAAAATACCACAATCAGAGTTTGGACAACTCAAAATCAACCAACTTACTTTATAATTAGATGTGACTACTCATGCTTTGTGCCTACTAGCCATTTCACTCCTACAGTGAAATAAAAATAAAGTCCAGAGAGAATGTTGAAGATCTCAGAGATGTGGTATTTCTTTATTTTAAAAATATTGTGTGATTTGAATACCAGGATTGATCAGTTCTTGGAAAGCCTCCCCTTCCCTCCCAGGCAAACCCTCCAGTCATGTTCCACCCCCTGTGGGCTACCAACCACCTCTGGGATGGAGATGGGTGACCATACAATGGTTTGGGTTGAAAGGGACCTCAAAGATCATCTGGTTCCAACCCCCTGCCCTGGGCAAGGACATCTCCCACCAGCCCAAGTTGCTCCAAGTCCCATCCAACCTGGCTTTGAAGCCTTCCAAAGTATGGTTTTATCATACTCAGAGCAAAATATTTTTCTCATATCTAAGCTAAATCTCTCCTCTTTCCATTTAATACTGTTCTCTTTTCTCCTACTGCTACACACCCCTTCTCCATCTTTCTTGGAGGCTTGGAGAACCAAAGATGAGGGTCCACCTCACACACAGTCACTGAGGACTCATGAAATTGGTCCCCAGTGAGCTCTTGCATTTGGATACCCAAAGGCAAACAGTTCTGCCCACTCAGCAGCATCTTTCATCCTCAAAATCACCTTCACACGCTGTATCTTGCTAATAGGAGAGAGAAAAAGGAATCTGATGGAAAATACTTTGGAGTCCAACCCAACCATCACCACCTCCATCAGTGTTCTGTGGAACCATCCCTCAAGCAGACCTCCAAGAGAAGTCCACACTCTGTGCTGGAGGCCACCTGCTCTATCAACAGCTAAAGACATCTTTCTTATTTTAAATAAAGCTAAAGCCTCAGACTAAAAGCCCTCAATTTCTCAGCCTGTCTAACATATGCTGGGTGGCAGATCATGTCAGAAGAAGCCTGGAGCCCATCTGTTGCCAGAGAGCTGAGTCCTTACATTCTGCCAACGCAGCTTCAGCTGACAGGATGCCACATTACCTATTTTTCTTTTGCTTGGGGGGTAAAAGGACCATCCAACCCAGTGAGACCCTCCTCCTCTTATTTAATACATGATTAAGAACCATCCTGCTCATAGAGATCTGCAAGGTGCCACCAGCTAAAAGATGATCCCATGGAGAAATCCATGATCACAAACCCAAATACTGGGGTTTTTCTTAGGAGTAGAACAACACACAGAGGTTGAATGTCAATAGAAAAGGATCTGAGCAGGACCTTTAAGATAAATATACACACATACTTTAAACCAAAATAAATTATTACCACCTTTAAACTGGAGAAATACCCAGCTCCAAGCCACAACGATTAAAAGGGGCAGAAAATACAGTTGAAAGAGGAAGATTTGCTCCACAATCCACAATGGCAGAGGAAAACACTCTGCCATTGACCACAGGGAGAAGACTTCAGTGCTGCCATCCATCCAAATTATTCTAATTCAGAGAATATCAGGGATTGGAAGAGACCTCAAAGGATCACCTAGTCTGTAGGAGCAGGAATACCTAGACCAGATCACACAGGAAGACATCCTGGTGGAGTCTGAATGTCATAGAATCATAGAATAGTTTGGGTTGGAAGGGACCTCAAAGATCATTGAGTTCCAACCCCCCTGCCNTTCTGACTGAATTAGGAAGGGAAGAAACCCTCCATCCAGGAAAACCTTCTTTATTCCCCCGTGACACTACCAGCAGCAGATTAAATACTGAGCTGAATCAGTCATGAAGAAACTGGGAAGTTTCCAAGGCAGGAGAAGGCATCGATTGCGTCTCTCTCTCTCTCCCAGCAAAACTCCTCCGAGTCAGTGGTGACTAAGGCTCTGATTCACAAAAGCCAATAATTCCTGGGGCTGTGTTTGGAGATGAGGTGGATGGGTTTTTTGAGTTGGGTGACTCAGGAGGGCTGAGAAGAATCATAGAATAGTTCAAGTTGGAAGGGACCTTCAAGATCATTGAGTTCCAACCCCCCTACTATAGGCAGGGACACCTCCCACTACATCAGGCTGCTCAGTTTCTCATCCAGCCTGGCCTTAAACACCTCCAGGGATTGAGGGGGCATCCACAACCTCTCCCAGTGTCTCACCACCCTCACCATAAAGAATTTCTTCTGTCTTGCCTGAATCTACCCAACAGAGGCTGGGGCTGGAGACACAGAGAGCAGAATGAAGCTCAGATCCCTATCACACCACTGGTGGTGACTCCGTGAGAAAGACAAGTAGAACATCCCCTCAGATTTTGCCCACGGAGCTAAATTTGATTTAAATTGGCCTCTGTGAGACCTGCTGGGCACCAGTCCTACAGCCTGTTAAACATGAGTTGTGCTGCTTGCCAGAGGTAACTTGTGTTTCACCAGCTGAGAGAGGTTCTCACTTCTCTCCCAACTCTGCCACATGCCATTATTGCAGAGAAACTCAGAATTTGTTTCTCCCACCTCCCTCCCTCCCTCCTACACTCTGACCTGCTTCTCCAGCTCCAAAAAAAAAAAAACCCAAAAAAAAAAACCAACCCCAACCCCATTGATTTTCATTTTATTAGTAAGCAACAAAACTGGAACAAATGGCTCCTGGCAGAACATGTTTTCTGTTGCAGCTGAAAAATTATCAGGCTGATGTCCTTGAAACACAGAGTGTGACTAATGCCCGGCTTGCAAGGACCCGAGAGGACACATTTATTGCACTTGTCAGAAGGGAGCTGAGCAGCCAGAAATGAGAAGATAAGGTGATAGGCAAAAACTAATGCTTTTCCTCCTACAGAAGCCTGTGCACACCATCAACTGAGAGAGAGGCTTGACGTGCTTATCAATAGGAGCTTATCAATACCTGAAGGGGGCTCCAGAAAGGCTGGGGTAGGACTTTTTAATAGGATCCAGGATGGCAGGACTAGGAGTAATGGATGTAAATTGGAAGAGGGGAGATTCAGGCTTGATATAAAAATGAAATTCTTTACTGTGAGGGTGGTGAGACACTGGAAGAGGTTGCCCAGAGAGGCTGTGGATGCCCCCTCAATCCCTGGAGGTGTTTAAGGCCAGGCTGGATGAGGCATTGAGCAACCTGGTCCCTGCCCATGGCAGGGGGGTTGGAACTAGATAATCTTGAAGGTCTCTTCCAACCCAAACTATTCTATGATCCTAAGCTCAGTTAAGCCAACAGCAGACACATCTGATTATCAGAGCTCAGGATCATTAATGATTTTTAATTACAAGCCAAATATGCACAGCTACTTCTGGTTTATTAGATTTGGCCCTTTGTTCAAAAGGGGAAAGGGTCCAAATTTCAAACAGCCTAGAAATGGGTTGAGAAAATTGTCCTGGCTTTAAATAGAATCATAGAATGGTTTGGGTTGGAAGAGACCTTAAAGATCCTCTAGTCCCAACCCCCCTGCCATGGGCAAAGACACCTCCCACTACACCAGGTTGCTCAGTGCCTCATCCAGCCTGGCCTTAAACACCTCCAGAGAGGGATAATAAAGAGTTCAGAACTGAGTGTGGGTTTATTATCACCTCAGTGCAATGGATGCCTGCACAGTAGTGAGCTCCCAGGTTGTGATGGCTTTTTGTGGGAAGGGAGAACTCAGAACTCAGCTTTGTCTCCTCTCCTGAGGGTTTGGTTCATCCCAGCTGCCCAAAACCACTGGTGAGCAGGGACCAATTGCCATAGAGACTATGCAGCAACCTAATTAAGCTGATGAGAGAGTTGGATGCACAAAGCCAAGCGAAATATTAGATGAAGGCAACAGCAGGGCAGCTTCTTTCCCCTCCAGCTCCTCCCATTCCTGCTGGAGAAAGCGACAGGAGAATCCCAAAGTACTTGGGGAATTTGAATTTCACTCTTTTTTTTTTTTTTTCTTTTTTTGTGTGGTTTTATCAGATTAAGCCAGGCAGGAAGAAGGAACGATGGTAACACAAAAAGATAATTCAGGATGGATAGAAAATTAATTCTTTGCAGTGAGATCTATGAAATGACAGGGAAAAGTGGCACCTTTTGGGTCTTTTCAAAGGAAAACTCCACCACAAAATCTAACAGCCTGAAGAGCAAACACAGAGAGATGACCTGCTCTATCTTTCCCTTGCTGTCCCTCAATACAAAGTATTATCTGAACATAAAGAGGAGAAAATTTGTGTTTTTAGATTCAGCAGATGAAGATTTTAAATTTTTTTCTTGTAATGCTTTGCAACTTGGCTGTGTGCATTCGGAGAGAAAGAATCAGAGGGCTGGTTTTCCCCACACTTGAAAATTTCCAGGACTGCTTTGATCATGTGTGAGAATTGATTCAGGGGATGCAAATGAAGGCCTTGGCAATCTGAAGGAGAAAATCTTCTCCCTTGACATTTCTGAACGTTCAGAGAATTCTCAACAAGCCCATTGAAGTGGGGGTTCATCCCAGAGACAAAAAGAAAACTCAATAAGAGTAGAGAAAAAACAACCAGCTTCCTCATAAAAGGACCAGCAGCATTAGGAATAATTCTGCCTTCTTTAATCCCTTTTGTTTCTTGTTCAGTCTCACCTTCTTTTGCAGAACATGCCTCTAGAAAGAGTAAAAACAAGGAAGGAAAGATGCAGCTCTTTTCCTCCTCACAAAGAGAAGGAGGATGAATATTCTGCAACATCATTACAATATTTTACAACTCATTAGCACCTTCCATTTTAGGATCTCCAAGCGTTTTAAGGCATTAATTAGTGCACTCTCACAATACTTTTGTGAGGCAGAAAGGCAGGTGTCTCTGTGTTGTGATGAGAGAGATGTTTCCTCATTGAAGGAGACACAATTCCTCAGCTTCTCATCTGCATATTTTGGAAAGGGGGGCACAAAGAAGGGAGGTGAAATCACTATTTGCTGCAATACCTTGAAATACTTGGAATGAAGAAATACAGCAGCACCTTGAAACACCTTTCAAGTGCTCAGCTAAAAGGCAAGGCTTGACTTAAAGACCTCGATAAAATTTAGGCTTTATTAAGGTAAAGCTCTGCATCTGAAGCCACAATGAATATTTAAAGCTGTGGTGTATAAATAGGAGTCTGAATGAAAGTGGACCTCTCACTTAAAAAATTTATTTCCTTACTTGGATGGAGTACTAAAGTCTCTTAAGTCCCTGAAACCACCGTGGCCTCGGAAGTGCATTAAATAAATGATTTGTAAAGCTCAGTAACACACCACTAAAGAGGCAGAGAGTACAGCCAGAGAAACAGCAGCAGGAATAAGTTATTCCACTAATCATCCTCTAACTCAATAAAACAAGAATTACAGTTAGGTGCTCTGGCTCAGCCTTTCCACAACGTGTGGCCAAAAAAAAAAAACAACCAAAAAACCCTCCCAAGAACACAGTTTCTGCATGTTCTGTGCTAACCTGTCTGAGGAGCAGCATGATGGGCCATGTCCATGTTAACAACTGCCTCATCTCCCTAATTTCTAGATGAAAAACTGAGCAGGGAGGGGAAAAAGGAAGAAAGAGTGAAGAATTATGATTTTTTTTTTCCATAAACATTCCTTTGAGTCGATTGCCCAAAGAGGTTTTGGGGTCTCTTTCTCTGGAGACATTCAGACCCCACCTGGACACCTTCTGAGACCTGCTCAGGGACCTTGATGATCTCTTCCAATCCCTGATATTCTGGGATTCTGCAATTACTACCCCCAACCCTCACAACACTAACATTTCATGTATATCAAAGGATGGATGGATGGATAAACCAACTCAAAAACTCACACCAGGTAACCAGTGAAAATGTTTAAATCGCTCAACTCACGAGTTTTTTGGGTATTCTTCAGGATCATGGCATTCAGCAAACATCTGGCCCCACAATAAGGTTTTTTCCTCTCCTCTCCGCCCACCTTCCTGTGAGGGAGAGGAGAAGAGCCATGAGCATGAGCTCTCCCCTCCCTGAGAGCCATATGGGAATGTAAAGGCATTCTCTGAATTCATTACCCTGCCCCACAACATGATTCTGCCTTTGTACGGGCAGGGAAATGGATGTTAATTTATTCTTCATTGCTAATTTGAAAAGGAGCACCAGTACAACAGCTCCATTGCACAGACTTCTACCAAGGGTGTAGTTTGAGGCCAATTATGTGCTATTAGTACATTTGCTCTTTGTTCCTGTGGCACATTAATTACAAGGCTGGTATTCTCATCATTAGCACAATTATACTCTTTTTCACTAGCCAATATTCTTGAGTTTTACTCATTTAAGTAATTTTCTATAGGTAAAAGGAGACAAATTATTACATATTAATAAAAATCAGCAGCATTCCATAGCTCTACTCTTGGGCTGCAGCCTATCTCAGAGGCTTCTAGAAGGAAAACACCAGGAATAGAACCCTCCACTTCCTCTCTGGGCAACCTGGGCCAGTGTCTCACCACCTTTAAGTGATTTAAAACCACACAGATCAGTCTGAACACTTTGCTGATATTCCAGAGAGGAATTAAGGATTAAGAATTTTTTTTTCTTAATAAAATGGTCATCCCATCTGGCAATGCTTTGCTGCCATTTTCATAGAATGGTTTTGGTTGGAAGGTACCTTGAAGATCATCATAGAATGGTTTGGGTTGGAAGGGAGCTTGAAAATCATCATAGAATGGTTTGGGTTGGAAGGGACCTTCAAGATCATCTAGTTCCAACCCCTCTGCCATAGGTAGGGACATCTCCCACTAGACCAGGTTGCTCAATCCCTCATCCAGCCTGGCCTTAAACATCCTCTCAAAGGTTTTCACATACATTCATCAATTAAAAGCTTCACAAGCTTCTACTTTCTGCTTTTGCTGAAGGAATCAACAAAGTTCTTGTTTATCAGCCACAAAAAGTGCCTGAGGCAAAATCCAAAAGAGGTTCAGACACCCCAAGGCCATGTTTTAGCTATGTAACATCTCTCTGGTCTTTTAAAACCTCCCTTTTGCAATTATCTGTTCCAGGAGGAAAAGCTGCTTTTTGGTTTTTTTTTCCCTAATATATTAAAAAAAAATTATAATTCCAGTGCTTCTCACTTCTTCCTTATTCAAGTTCCATTCTCATCAGACATAAGGGCTACTAACCCCTTTGTCATGTCCCATATTTGTTCCCATCCTGACAGAGAGCAGCCCTGACCCTTCCTGCCAGCAAAGCTCCCACCCCTCTGACCTTCCCTCTAATTGCAGATTTGCTAATCATCTTTTGATCACCCACCCATCTAATCGCTGCCAGCCCCGTTTGCAGGGGGGAGGAGGAGTGGGGAGAAAAGGGGAAGAGGACACGCAAATGCCAGGCTGGTGTTGGCCTCCGTATGGAAGGGATCAGAGGATTAAGAGGAACAGTCAGCCCTGATTAAGGCAGTCCAGGGAGCAGGAGCTCCTCCACAGCAGCAGGGGATGGTTGTCTCCCCGTGGGGAGCTCCAAGGCCAGCAGTCTCCCCTCCAAGGACATCTCTAGCTGCTGTTTTTTAAGCTGGAGGCTGCTTTGTGCTGCTGCTCTGCATTAGGAAGGAGGTTAAAGGCTGACAGCAGACTGGCTCGGGGTGGGAAGGTTGTGTTAAAGAGGTGGAATGCTCCTCTAGGAACGTTCTGAAGATAAAACTCAAGTTTGTTTCTCTCACTGACTCGGCTCCTGCCCTCCACCACCAGCAGGGAAACAGCAAAATTCGATTCAGGGGCTTTTGTAAGGGCTGAATGAATAAAATCACCTCAAAAGGGAGCCAGCAAAGGGCTGTGTCTTCCCAACTAAGCAGGAGATAAAAAGACTCTCAGTCCTAAGGCTCACGTACCCAGAACCAAGAGGGCAGTGGTTTGTACTTAGTAGGAAGGATGTTCCCCCACCCCCAACCAGCCTAAAAGAAGTGAATCCAAGTGATGTGGAGTAATTACCCCATCCTAATGCCTGCTGCTGCTTTCATGTATCCATTAGGATTGTTAACTCCATGTTCTCATCTCCTCAATGCTGAGAAATAAAACATTCCCAGTAAAGCTCACTTGGACTCTTCTTCCATGGATGGGATAAGCTTCTGCTGGACCCAATGTGACCTCAAGGACCACCCTACTACCCAGGAAAGGATGGATTTCCTTTCTGCCTGTACCTTTTAAAATCTCAGCCTTTCTCCTCTTTCCAGCATGGACAATGTCAGATTTCTTCTGTGTTTTCTCCTGCTCTATCTGCTCTCCTCCCCTGTCACTCAAACGTGGACCAGATGAAGAAGTAGAAGGAGACACACTGCAAAGGAAGCAAAGGCTGTGAATCCCATGTTGTGTGAAGTGAGAGCAGCACAGCCCCTTGCAGAGTGTTCCAACAGCACATTTCTCCATGTTTACTCCTGCTCATGTGAGACACTGCCCCTGGAGTGTCAGAGAGAAGCTGCTGAGATGAGACAGGCTTCTCATCCCCTCTGCAGCATCCTGTGGCCCTCAGGAAAGCCACCAGTGTCTGGGTAAGATCACACTAAAGGACAATTCAGGACAGGTCCTGAGCTAAAAATGAGCCTGACTGCCTGATTTTGCTGGTCTGGACAGGAGGAATGTGATGACAGCTAAAATTCCAGAGGCTCTGGAGTGTCTGAGGAGCCCCCAAACTGAGCAAGATGCTCAGGAGCTGGTCTTTTTTATTTGCTAAAGCCATATCTCACTATAAGATGGTCAAATGACATACTGCAGCCCTAGTCCTACACCCCAGAGAGTTCTGACCACTCTCTAAAGTAATGTCACCAAGGAGAGACATCCAGAGAGAAGAGATACTTGAGCAATGAAGAGGAAAAAGACTTAATATCTGTATTTTTTTCCCTTATTTTTCCCCCTCTCAGTGAAAGGCACACAAAGCCACACATCATACACTAGAAATGCATTAGAACATCTCCATAGTCTTTTCCCTGCAGCATCTCTGCTCCCTTGGCTTCTCCACTCTCATCCTCCCCGACAGCTCCTTAATCACAGCATCTCTGTCACACACACAAAGGATTATTTAACCTCCAGCACAGAGGAAAATGCATTTATAACCCACTGGGTTTTTTCTCTTTAATCTCTTTCTTTCCCCCTTCTTATTGCTTGCCTTCTCCTTTTGGTAGCTCTAAGCAGGAAGGGTGCAAAGAGCCTTGGGAAAGGTTTATTCAAGTCCTCTCTGTGCTCTGGCAAGACAGAAGAAACAACAGAAATGGCTCTTCTTTCCACCCAAGTGTCAGTACAGGTTGTTCTATCAGATCCCAAAGACACCAAAATGTGTGAAAATCAACTAAAAACCACCATGTAGCTGCACCAGCCAGGCTAAGTGCAAGTGTCCCAGGTAGTTCTAGAAGATCATGACCTCAGGTGGAGCTCAGACCAACCCAGAAGGTCCTACAGGAGGCCCATATGGTAGGAGCTGCTGAGCTCATCAGAGCACAGCTCCTTGTAGAGGAAGACTCTGGTGTCTGGTGCTGCCTGTGGGGCAAGTAGANGGCTGTGAGTGTGAAGAGGCTTGAGGGCTTTGGTTGCAGCCATCCATCAGGGGGGACACAGACAATATCTGTCTGCTGCAGGCACTGCAGGTACATGACAAATGACAGAGGGGATAATGCTTGGCTGCTACTGTCCATCCCAATCACACCCAGTGCCATTTACACTCTGCACCCACAATTAAGAGGTCACAGATCCCAGTCCCTGCCTCTTCTCCTGCTTCATGGGACAAATGTATGGATATAATAAACCCCCATCCTCCTGAAATTGCATTTATAGAATCATAGAATAATTTGGGTTGGAAGGGACCTTAAAGATCATCAAGTTCCCCTCCGGCCATAGGCAGGGACACCTCCCACTAAGATCAGGCTGCTCAGTGCCTCATCCAGCCTGGAAAAACTTTCCATTCCTTCACACTGTTAAAAAACCAAACCCCAAACATCCAAATCGTTGTAGCCTTACCCTACACTATAAAGGCAGCAGCTATTTCCAGGGACATCCTCCCTTGCTGCTGCAGTGGAAAACAGGGCTGTGGTTTGCAAACCAGGCTTCATTAAGCTCAGCTTCAGCCCCAGACACCAGTTGCTGTGCATTCAGCTTCTCTTCTCTGGAGGAACACATCAAAGGCAGGAAGCAAAAACAACTTCTGAGCTCTTGGGGCAGCTCAGAATGAAACCCCACAGGTAGAAGAACAGCCAGAGAACAAGATTTTGGAGCTACATCCTTATTCTTGGAGTAGCTCCACATCAAGCCTTGATCTCAACTTACTTAAGGCTCATCTCACAAGATCCCCCCCTCACCTGGGGAGGGGTATTTTTCAGAACCATCACTCTAGTTTCTTCTATCAGCTGGAATATGGCGAGCAGGAGGAGACTCCTGAGTTACAGCCACAGGCTTTAGCTGGGAAGAGCAGGGAAATTACTCCCACCTCACTGCACAACGGGAGTTTGAAGTGACACAGGGACTGAGTGTAAACACCACTCTCTGCACGCTTCAACAACCTCATTTGTGCCTTCCAGAGTTGGAAATTAGCTATAGGAAAGAGCCCTGAGAATAAAACACAGAGAACTAACTCCTTACTCAAGGCTAAGACCCTAAGAGAGGAGCCAAGAGCATCATTAAAACACCTATCCAAACACTAGCCCAGCTAAAGTTTTGTTTTCTGACTTTCACAGGTCACAGATTTAACAGCAAGGGGAGTCAGGCTGGAAAATATCAAGGCAGCAAAAAAGCTCTGTGCAACATAACTATTTCATGCTGCTACATGAGGCAGCTTGTAAGCAGGCCAGGTTTATAAAGCTTCAAAAATATAATTATTTTTTTCTTTTTCCTCCAATCTTATCCAAAATAAACAGTCCCCCTCCCTCCCCAATTGAATTGCTTCTGGCTACAAAGGAAACCAGCCAGGTTGTTTAGAACACTGCAAGAATTCTGCTCGGGGCAAATCAGCTGCAAAGAAAATGAAAGCAGAGCTGAGAAGACAGTGGGTGATTTCTTTTCTGCCTTTGTAGGGGAACCTAATCCAGGCTGACAGGGAAGAGATTCGAGCTCTTCTCTTACCTTGGTAACTCAGAACAATGCTCCTCCCTGTGCACAGCACTACCCTACGTGTAAAACTCTGAAAAGCATCAGTAACAAGAGGAGGTCTGAGTGGAACTGCAGAGCAAAGCCTCTGTAGAGACAAGCTGTACTTACACCCAGCAGGTCCCTGGCACAGCCACAGCAATCCAGTGACCTATTTACTGCCCTGAAGAAGTCACAGGATCTACAGGACACAGAATCTGCAGGACACGAGCAGCACAAACTCATCTCCCACCAGCTGGGGCTGCAGGGGACAAAAAACTGGTCACTTCAGACTGTTCTCTATCCCTCTACTTTTTCAACAGATCTCTCCACAGCTGGAGAGATTTATCCCACAGATGACCTTCAAGCTTATTTAGGATGATCTCTTCTACAGGTTGACAGGGGCCTTAGGATTTCATGGGCCATTGCTTCCCACCAGGGCTTATTTTGGCTGCTGGTGAATTAGAAACACAGACCTTATGAAACGAAACCAGATTTAAGGGGAAGCTTTCACACAGGCCACCGTGTGATTAAACCACACAAACCACTTCATTTTTTCCCCTTGAAAAGATTTAACAGCTCAGAAATGTCACAGATAAACACAGAGGACAATCATCAGCTCAATGAGGACAGGCCCCAAACACCCATAAATGAATCTTTAAGGGCTGCCCTCCTTTGCACCAAAGTTAACACTCAAGTGCCTTTGAGGCAACCAAATCAAAACATTCACAATCTTTTGGGCTTATTCCTGATTTATTTTTAATAAAGAAATTTCTTTTCCACCCCCCAACAAACAGGGGGTAAAAAGCTTTTACTTTCACATTGAACTTGACGAAGCTGCAACTGAATCCAAAGGGATCTTTTTTCCACAAACAGATGTGCAGTTGTTCTCCTTACACAGTTCTTATTTGCTCAAATAACTTCCCTCCTTGTGCTCACGAGTCCATCCTTCCTTTTGCATAAGTTCCATGGCTTCTCTCCAGCTTCTTCCCCCATTTTTGGGACCACCAAGAGCATCCTGTCACCATCACTCCTTGCCATGAAAGCCATCACGTTGTCACAGTCAAGCTTCTGGAATTGTCACTTCAAAATAATGAGCAACCAGATGAAGGGAACAGGTGAACGGAATTCTGCTTTAATAGATTCTGAAACATCTTAAAAGTCAGTGCAACCCACAGGAAAAACAAAATAAAACAAAACAAAAAAAAGAAATATTGTAAAATGACCCGCACACAGGAGAGAAAATGAAGTGCTAGGATTTAGGCAGCAGGGCTGAGGGTTTCCTGAACAGTCAGTGCACTTTGGGAATTTCACTGTAGGATTTTAGTTTGTAAAGGTGTGTCTTGTGTGTGGCCCTGCAGCCACCAGCAGAGTAAACCTGAGAGTGTCACCTGTACACTCACTGCTGGACTGTTTCACCCAGCGCTGCTGCCTCTTGGCAGGAAACAGCATCATCATAGAATCATAGAATGAGTGGAGTTGGGACCTTCAAAGACCATTTAGTCCAACCCCCTGCAGTGACAAGGACATCCTGCACTAGATCAGGTTGCTCAGAGCCCCAGCAAGCCTGGCCTTGGATGTCTGCAGGGATGATGGGGTCTCCACCACCTCTCTGGGCAACCTGTTCCAGTGTCTCACCACCCTCATGGTTATCCTGGGATCCACCAAAGGAGCCAAATAACTAAAAACTGAAATTTAATAAACCCCAGAGCAAGTTGGGTTTGTGTTAATTATTTTTTTCTTTCCTTGTGCAGCAATCCAAGGGTTAAAGTGGAGCTCTAAAGTAGCATTTTAAACAAGTCCACTTATTCTCTATATAAATTTGGCAAAATTCACATCCCAGCCATAACTACAGCTCCTCTGGCAGAAGCAAAGAGAGAAGCACCTGAGCAGCCAGGTCTACCTGAAGCCCACATGGCTGGTGGTCTCCAAGCTCTAGCTCAAACAGGTAGATTTATTGAACTAAATATGCTTTTCCACACATGCTCCCAAAGGAGCCTGAGGCCACAGAGCAGATGAGGATGGAAAAACTGACTGCGTCAGAAACACTGCAGCCAGGAGGAAGCCAAAAGCATGATCTCAAAGCCAATCAGAAAAACAAAACCAACCCTCCCACCCCCCTCAAAAAAAAGCAAGCATTTATATGGATGTAGATGTAATAAATATTACAAAGCATGTCTGTCTCCCCACCTCCACGAGTCAGCAAATAGAAAGAAATAACCAATGCACCAAAAAAACCATCAGCTTTCTGCAATGAGAATGTCAAAAATCAGCAAAACACCTGCAAGCCAACTGAAGAGAAAGCATCTGCATTGTCACCCCATCACAAGTTGCTTCCAGTTCTAGGCAGCCAAATCAAGCCCTCTTCAAACTCCCAAGTTTGACCTAAATAAGCACCACAGCATGAAAAAGCTTCTTTAGAAGCAGGACGTCAAGAGGCTTTCATTAAAATATAAAACAAAAAAAAATACACGAGGAGAAAAGGTTTCCTGTTGGTCAAGTTGGAGAAATTGTCTTTCCTTAAGCCAATAATCATTGCAGCCTGGCCCTTTGAGCAAATCAAAAACCACACCTTTAGGCTTGTCCTTAATAAACACAGCCCAGGAGCCAAAACTTACAGGAATAGATGGCTGGGAGATGCATTTCTGAGGTTTGGACAAAAGGAAATGAAATTACAAAGGAGAAGAAATACCAAGGAACAACTAGGGTAGGCAAAGGAACTTATTAATGCTCAGCCATCCTTCCTCTATCTTCAGGATATCTCACTGTCCTCTCCAGGCTTGTGTCATTCAGGTATCCCATAGTTACTGTCTTCTGTCCTCTGTCTCTGATCTGGAAAAGGCCATCACGACATCCTCAGCACCTGAAATAAGAGAGGAGAGAGGAAAACAAGTGGCACAATGATTCCCAAGTGGATTCCCAAGTTGTTTTGTTTTACATCCATGAAACCAGTGGGAAAAAGACAAACTGGGACAGGAATCTGAGGGGGTCTAAGCATGCCAACAGCAGGTTTAAAACACCTTTTTGCAAGTCTAAGGAAATCAGTTTGTTTTTTAGAGAAAAATCAAGAATTCTTTGCTTTCACATATCACTAAGAATGAAATTTATGGCATTCTCACCACAAGCAAGTTGAGATAATCTTCTCCACCCCCCAGTTTTCACTGCCCTGTGAACTCTGGCTCTGTTATAGACTTCCTGAGCTTCTCTGAAGGATGAGGAACTCAACTGTTGAATAGAGTTTGTATTGCTCTGTGCATCACACTGTCCTTCTAAAGTGATGTCTAAATGTCCTTTACATCTAGATATTCATCACCATTTAAGAATAAAAAAAAATTGTTTTAACAGGCCAGCTGAAAGGTTTTTGCTTCTCCCTCTTCCCACTGAAAAAAAAAAATGACTTAAACAGCCTTTATAAAATAACACTCCTTGAAACTGTTCCATTCTCTAATGGCAGTGCAGTATTTTCTTTCAAACCCAAGGCTGTCATTTGCCCAAGGAGCAGAGAACACAGCTTTGCTAAGTAATGCTTTTATCCCCAGCCTGAAGAAATCTTTTCCAGAAGAATTCAATTGGTGGACTTTCTCACTTATCAGATTTCTTTTTCCTCAATTGAGGTTATCAACTGTGTATAATTACCCTCAATAGCACAAAATCACAGAGTGTCAGGGATTGGAAGGGACCTCAAGAGTTCACCTAGTCCAAAAAAGATGTTATTACCTTCCTATAAGCATCTCTAAGTCTTTAAAAACTTATGTGGTCTTTCAAGTGGGCATTTATAGTGGTAAGACCTGAATGGCTTGAGAATCATCTCTGCTACAGGTTTGTAAAGCTCATTCTTCAGAAAGATACCTTGAGATCTTTGGGGAAAAAAAGAAATAAATCAGTTCTCTGGATTTCCTAACTATAGAGTGTGGCTCAACAGGCATTTGAAGAGTAATGTCTTCAGGACAGAATGGAAATAAAAATACATCACGCAGAGGTGTCAAAGCAATGCCTTAAATCAATGTCTCCAGTCTAGACAAGAACTGCAAAACATCCCTGAAGGGCTGATGCAGTATTTTTAATTTCTGCAAAAAAACCCCAAAAAACACTTGATCCCTGAGAAAGTCAGATAAAAGTAAACGCTTCTTTCATCTGGAGATGTTCTAACAGCATTTATCTAATTGATCAGAAACTGAGATGAATCCCCCAGTCACCCCCTATGGAATTTATAAAAATGATTTCCCTCCACTCAAATGATTCTCAGTGTTTGAAAAGTGCAATAGATAACTCATGATGGCCATTTAGGCCTTCACTCATTAAGGGAATTAATGACTGAATTAATAAGTTTTTCTTCAAAGCTTCTACTGAAGGAGCAGACAAAGCAGGGGATGCCAAGAGCATTGGCTAAGGTCCCACTCAGGTGACTGAGGGGCTCTGCAGCATCAAATGGAGCATCAGCATCTAAAAACCCTCCCATTTTTCTCTAAAAGCACAAGGAGATAAGGAGATTTAACTTTGTGCCCCAAGCAACTCTTGCCTATACACCTGCAGAAAGGGAAAAGAAAAAGGACTAATAAAAATTCCTCATCAGTTCCAGTTTATGAATTCCATTTCCCAGTTATCTCATTTGCTCTCTGGTTGCAAAACAGAAGGAAAAGTGGCCAAAAAAAAGGGAAAAAGAAAGGTTGTAAATCCTCCTCACCAATATCCTTTAAAAATAATTGTCAGAGACAACTAAATTTATTTTTTTTACACATTCCACAGTTTGTTACATGCACACAAAGGAGGAAATATTAAGGCCCAAGCAGCAGTTTGTTTTTCATATGTAGGACCCACATCTCCTAGAACTACATCAAAAACTGCTCTGATGCTCCCTCCTGCCAATGCTGGGAAGCCCTGCAGTCATCTCCCTTTTCATCTCCTCCACACATTTTTTTTTTTATCCCCCTTGATCCAAACATAAATGATATATAGCACCAGGATCCAGCTCTGAATTAACAACTTGCCCTGTTGGTATTTTCATTTTAAAAAAATACCCCAGAGCTGCTGGCTCTCCAGAAAGGAGGATTTTTAACCTGCCAGGATTGTGAAAAACAGGGCTGTGCTAGAAAGAGGAGGGAGTAAGGACACTCAGAAGCTGTAACAAAGCAAACAGGGGTAAAACACAACCTGTGAGCTGTGTTTTCCATACATCCATCCCTTTAAAGCTTCAGTGGGAGCCCCGAGCAGCTGGAGTAGCCTAGCAACAGTGAAATCACTGCTGACGTCACAGCAGCACAAGAGATGAGCTGGATTACTTAACAGATGTTGATTGTTTTCCTGGGGTCTCCCCGCTGCATGCTCTAAATATGAAAATAAATAAATACAATATTCCTACAGGCAATCCCTTATAGGTTTCACATGGAAAAAATTATAAAAACAAAGGGAATTTTGTTCCAGAGTATCCAACACTTTGAGTATTTCTGCCTGCCCTGAACCATTCCAGCTCTGGGCACTGTTCTCTCAAACACATGATGAGCAGAAATAGCTCTCTGCAAAGAGGATGCTGGGATTTCTGCAGCTCTGTTTGGGGTTTTCACCATCCAAAGAGCAAGCTCTGAGGAGAAGACTCACATCTAGACAGATCCTTATCCTTGAACATCATCTAATTCCAGAAACAGTTTGTTCAGGGGACTTGCAAAAAGGGAGGACACCTTTAATAGGGTCCAAGGATGGCAGGACTAGGAGTAATGGGTGAAAAATGGAAGAGGGGAGATTCAGGCTGGGGAGAAGAAAGAAATTCTTTGCTGTGAGGGTGGTGAGATACTGGAAGAGGTTGCTCAGAGAGGTTGTGGATGTTCCCTCAATCCCTGGAGGTGTTTAAGCAACCTGGTGTGGTGGGAGGTGTCCCTGCCCATGGCAGGGGTGTTGGAACTGGATGATCTTTAAGGTCCCTTCCAACCCAAACCATTTTATGACTCAAGTCCATAAACTGAGGAGTTACAATATAAATAGGGCCTTAAGTCCTACAGGTTTTAGCTGAGCATTTCAATGATCTGAAAACAGAATTAAATCCCTCTAGAACTAGGATAAGTTCTAAAGTAAAGGTAAGAGCACAGTACACCAATGGTAGGGAGACTCTCATCAGTGCTTTCAACCTTTTGCTTGTAGAGCAGGGTTATTTCTGAAGCCCCCTGGGTGACATTTGTCCAGAAAAAGGTCACCCACATCCACATTTCTCAGTACCAGAGCAGGGCTTGTTGAAGCTCAGTCCAGACATCCAGAGCTAAATGAAACCAATAGAAGCAGTCTGCTCATTAAGCAATTCTGCAGCAGCCTGTGCTCTTGTAGAAACACAAACATTCCCAGAGAACAGAGCAGGGCTTTCCATGTGGGGAAAGAAAAGGAGGGATTAAAGTACTAGCGAGCAGAGCTCCTGCTGCAGTCCTTCTTGGCTCCCACAACGGATGTTTTCACTCGAATCAAGTGAGAAAAATAATTTAAAAAGCAGAGCACAGGTTATAAAGTTAAGCTGCAAGTTGCCAAGAGCCTGCAATAGGACAATAGTATGGAGAAACCTGTTTACTTTTAGCACATCCTTCCCTGAGTTCTGCACTTCCAGCAATTAATGTATAGAACAATGCAAGAGGCAGACTCATATCTGACCTCCTGCAGTCTATATGTACAGCTTCTCCCTCCTTCCCTCTTCAGAGCCCACTCTTCTGCATATGCACAGCAGAATATTCATCTTCTCTCTTCAGCAAAGCATGGATTGCCACCAACTTTCTAACTTTTCACATTTTTCCACACTCATCCTTCCTAGAAATCAATGATAATCACCTGGTAGGTTAATGACCTACCTCAAAAAGCAACAGTAACAGCCTTACACCACTGAATTTCTTCCAAATTCCTAATTATTTCTGGATAGCTGTGTTTTCTACTTCTTTTACACCACCTCAACTGAGCTGAAGGACAAAGAATCCCATCACACAGCCCTGCAGAGAGCCACAGAGCTCAGCACAAGGAACTGCTCATCTCTCAAGTCCAGAAAGTTCCCCCAAGACAAGTGATGCTGATGCTTTTCACAGCACGTACTCCCTCCCTGCAGTGACATCAAGGCAGCAGGGTTTAAGCTGGATTAAAACCACTCCACCTTCACCCAAAAGGAAGATGCTGACCAAAGCATCTACTTCCAAGGCTTCTTTGACACATACACATGATTTCTAGACACTGCAAAATTCATTAAACCCAAAAAGAGATGTGGTTAAACACCTATCATGAATGCTTAAAGGCTTAAATGGAGTGTCCAAAGGCTGAAAAATGGAAAAAAAAATCCTTAATTTCCCTTCAAGGTAAATAATCACATAAATATACACATTTTCTCCTGCAAACTACTCTATTCTGTACTAACAATATCCTAAACATTATTTTCTCTCTGCCCTAGTCTGGCAGTCCAAAAATACAACGTGAAGAGGAGGAGTTACAACAAGTACTGCATTCAGAAGGATAAAAACAACAGCGAGGAGAGGCTCCATCTCCATTTCTCCACCACCCTGTGGTATTTCTCAAGAGCATGGTGCCTTCTCCTCACTCCCCAAGGAACCTGGGCTGTTTTTTTAATGCCCTGCCCTGCAGAGAAGATGTCTGAGGCACACAGTCTGCATCTCAGCACTGCCCTCCCCATGGGAGCAGCTCTCCTCAAGAAGCAGCACGACACTCCTGTTGCTATAGGAACAGGAGAGCTGTAATCACCAAGGTCTCAGCATAATTCCCATCCCCATGCTTACGAGCTGCACAGCTTCCATCTGCAGATTTGCCAGGGCAGGGGGCTTAAGAAAGCACTAACACACCCTTTAAAAAAAAATCAGAACTGGCAAACAAGAAATAAGGTTTTTATGAAGATGCTTCTGTGCATAAAACCTCCCCAGAGGTGTTAAAACACAGGCAAAAGCCTAAATTTCATCTTTTCAAGCTGGAGGAACCTAATGAGTCTGAGCTGTGCTAGCACTTGCTGCAATGCAGGGAAGACAAGCAATATGTTAATATCCCCAAACAGCTCCTGATTACATCCACCCTCCAGCAAAGAGGGTGCTTGAAAAGAGATGCCTTTGGGTTCTCCAATCATTCCTGGAGCCATTAAAAAAACCAAAACAACAAACAACCCACAGATAATCAGCTAAAATGCTCCTTGGGTAGAGAAAAATGCCTGATATTTTGTGCTTTCATAGAGGAGTTAACAATGTTATAGCAATAAGCCAAAAATAAAAGTTATAAAAATTGTGAGCACCACACCAATGCCTAGTTTATTTGTTTGTACTAAATTTAAGAGCTGAATTCTTCGGCCCAGAGTTTTGTAACTGTCATTCTGGCTTTCCTGGGTTACCGAGACCTCAACCTCTCTCTGTCAGCAGCTCACCTTTCAATGGATAATGAAGTATTTTAAATCCACACAGATAAGCCTCATAACTGTCATGCATCCAGACAGTGGTGTTGCATCAGCTGATGAACAGTTTGAGTGAAGAGGTCACAGCACTAATAAAAATAGCTGAAATATCCAGGCTGTGAACAGAATCCAGATGTCTGTATTGCCTAAATGTTCCCTGCTCTTGGTGGACTGCAGCCCATCAAACACCTTCTCTAGAGAAGCACCTAAGAGTCAAGACACTTCCTGAGATACTGGAATGTACTGAAAGGGTAAATAAAGCAGGAATTTAAAAGAACAATAAAAAAAATGCTATTTGGTTGGAAGTATACATGTTCTGGTCATTTAGAATCACAGAATAATTTGGGTTGGAAGGGACCTTAAAGACCACCAAACATCTCCCACTAGATCAGGCTGCTCAGTGCCTTCACAGGTCTGTTGCATTCTAAGATGCTTCTTGATAAAAATTAGTAATTAACATCCATTGCTGAGCCCTAAGACAGTGAACAGAGAATCCTGGAGGAAAATTAAATGCCAGAGAGATGGTTCAACGAAGGTTTATGGCACAAGCAGCTCAGCTGAGCAGAGAGAGAAGCATAAACTTCCTCTTTCAGTGCACTGTCACATTGCAGCAAATATATTTTGGACACATGGGTTGCAGTGACTCCCTGTGGTCAAACAAATAGGCTCAACAAAGAACTTGACAGATCTTTATCAGAAACCATAGCAGGGAGCAGCAGGCAGTGATCTGCTTGGCAGCCTGACCCCAGGTAATTATGACCAGGCCACCAGCCAGCTGTTCCTTGACAGTATTTCATGGACACACAACAAAGAAAAGCAGAAAAATTGGACTAGAGGCTGTGATGCACTGAGAAAAATCCACATTGTCCTTCCTCTGTACTCTCCTTAAAAAAGAAAGAGGAAAAAAAACCTGATTTTCCTGTGATTCTGGAGACAGACTACAACATGTAGACATGCAAAAATGTGCAGGTTTGTAACACAGATTTTAGTCAAGCCCTGAGGGTCAAGAATGTCCTTCCCTTCTTTGGAACAAAACTGGGGTGTGAAATCAGCTCTGTGTCTTTTGTGTCACTGCTGTTCTCCTGATGAGACTTTAAAGAAAAAAGCAAAATAAGGAAGAAAATTCTTTTAAGGAATCTCGAAGAGCACAAAATATTTAAGACCTGCAGTGAGTATAGACTTTGGGATGGGCTTTTCCAGCAAAAGTTAATGCCATCTAGTGGAGACAGAATCTCTCTTAAGAGATAAATCGGACACCTAGGCAGCGTGTTTCTCCAGTTTCCAACCATTTCATTATTAACCTTGTTTCACCAGTACCAGGAGACAGCAGAATGCACAGATTCTAGAATAGTTTGGGTTGGAAGGACCTTAAAGATCATCTAGTTCCAACCCCCCTGCCATGGGCAGGAACACCTCCCACCACACCAGGTTGCTCAATGCCTCATCCAACCTGGCCTTAAACACCTCCAGGGATTGAGGGAACATCCACAACCTCTCTGGGCAACCTCTTCCAGTGTTTCACTACCCTCACTATAAAGAACTTCTTTATATCTAGGCTGAACCTACCCTCTTCCAATTTATATCCATTATTTCTAGTCCTTCCATCACATAGAATGGTTTGGGTTGGAAGGGACCCTCAAGACCATCTAGTTCCAACCCCCCTGCCATGGGCTGGGACATCTCCCACCACACCAGGCTGCTCAATGCCTCATCCAGCCTGGCCTTAAACACCTCCAGGGATCG
>VZTY01006133.1:69139-83388 GCA_013400935.1 Turnix velox
TCTGCCATGGGCAGGGACATCTCCCACTACACCAGGTTGCTCAATGCCTCATCCAGCCTGGCCAAGAGCATCCAAGAGCAAAGATGAGCATAGAATCACAGAATGGTTTGGGTTGGAATGGACCTTCAAGATCATCTAGTCCCAACCCTCCTGCCATGTGCTGGGACACCCCAGTTGACTGTTAGAAATCTGGAGCCTGCTGTAGCTCTTTCCCCCCAACATCACAGCAGGCTGTAACTTGAAAATCCCACAACACAGGATGGTTTGAAGGAGGTGATGCATTAGTAGACACAGGAAGCTCAATGTGGTATTTTCTGAGAGGTATCTCACAGATGAGAGGAACACAAGGCTGAGGAGGCCAGCACTCACCCTGGTCGATGGAGTGCTGGGGGAGCTGGCTTAGTTGGCTGTTGACTACCCCTGCGTACGTGCGCAAGAACTCCTCCTCGCTGGCTGTCAGCTGCAAACACACAGACACTCAGTCACAAAAAGGAAAATAAACAAGCACTAAAAGCTTCATCTCCCACTTCCCAACAAGAACCACCACAGTTGCCTCCATCCTGCTCCTCAGCAGTTGAATCTAATCATTCTTTCTGCAAATGATGCCATCAGCAAACATGTAGACATGCAAAAATGTGCAGGTTTACAACACAGATTTTAGGCAAGCCCTGAGGTCAAGAATATCATCCCCTTCTTTGGAACAAAACTGGGGTGTGAAATCAGCTCTCTGCCTTTCCTGTGACTGCTGTTCTCCTGATGAGATTTTAATGAAAACAGCAAAGTAAGGCATGTGTGAATTCATCACCTCAAAGTTACTTTTAAAACTCTATTTTATTTTGCTGCTTTTCCAACAAAGGCAAAGCTTTACTAAGTATAACAGAGAAATTCCCAGATGCTCAGATTTAATTTCAGGCATCACAAGCCTCTTAATATTTAAGCAAAAATCAATTGTGTTTAACTGCAGATAATGGGTAAATCATAGAATCTTAAGAATGGTTTGGGTTGGAAGGGACCTTCAAGATCATCTAGTTCCAACCATCCTGACATGAGCAGAGACATCTCTCACTACACCAGGTTGCTCAATGCCTCATCCAGCCTGGCCTTAAACACCTCCAGGGAGGCAAAATTCACAACCTTTCTGGGTAAATCAATGCTGGCTGAAACAACTGAGCCATTAAAACCAGCCCATCACCTGCTCATCTCAACAAGAACCATCTTACTATAAAATTGCTTAAAAACTCCACAAAACAGGGGCCATGACAGCAAATCTTACATTTGATCCCATCTTCCTCAGCATGAGCAGGACCCTGACTTTCTGCTGAATGTACATCTCCTCCGGACTCTTTCCGGGGACACCCTCACGGTTCATTCCCCTCCTGCCAGCTCCTGGATTTCCTGGAGGCAGAAAGATCAGGAAAAAAAAAAAAAGAAAAAAAAGACAAACTAAAATAAGTAATAGGATATAATGGGAGAAGTTTAATTTCCAAACTACCTGTTTTTTTCAGCAGTGGGCAGAACACTGGGAGAAGAGAGAAACAGATATAGCATCAGTGAAATCTTTAAAAGTTTTAAGAGCTAAAGTGGACCTTATAAATGCAACTTAGAACTGGGTCTGGTCTTGTGCTAAACTATAAATCTCCTTCCTGATCCTTAGTAACCACTACACATGGGTCATAATCACTGAAGCCTCTATTCTAGCACTCCAAACACAGGGTTTTCCATGTAACACTTCCCTGCAGTCATCACCAAACTCTCCTCTCTTTATTTTCATTATTATTTTTAAAGGGAAAGTAACCTGGGTGTGGAAAGGGTTTTAAAATTAAACCTGGTCCCTCCTGAGTGAGTCAGGAGCAATGCAAAGCCCAGCAGCAGCTGCTGGGATGGGCTCTGCCACCCACATTGCTCAGCAGGAAGATAAGAGGAGTAGAAAGCAGAGGAACCTCCATCACCACCTACTTGTACAAGTTTCCAGTGGAAAGATTTGCATTTTACTGGTTTGCTGTAGATGGTTCTGCTTGGAAACCCAGAGTTGTGATTCTTAAGATTATAATATAAATTTCTGAATTACTTTTACTTTGCTTTTCTTTAAAAATTGTTACTTGAAGAGGGAAGGTGCTGTACAAGTAGATAAAGAATTTAAAAAAAAATTAAAAAGGCATAAAAGCAGAAACCTGAAGAGGAAAGGTTGTACAAGTAGCCAAAGAAATTAATTTAAAAAACCCAAAAAAAAAGGCATAAAAGCACAAACCTGCTGTGTGGTAACACACCTATCATTTAAAAATGGGAGAAATTAAATGGGATAACTATCAATAGGTGGCACCATACACAAGCAGCAAGAAAAATGCCAGGGCTGAGCCAGTGCCAGCTGGGGAGGCTGCATTTCAGCATTCCTCCATGTATTTTGGGTGACAGCCTCAGCCACTCCAGCTTTTCCTGCTTGATGACATCAGAGTAGGAAGACAAAAGACAGTTCTGAGACCTCAGCTTACACAAAGCTTTTATAATACCTAGATCAGGAGCAACAATAGCATCAATACTGGCATCAGTATTGCCAGCAACAATACTGATGCCGGCATCAGTAAATTTCCAAAACCACTTACAAATCTAGACCATGCCCAGAATCTTTATTGTGAAATCAAGGTACTTACCAACTTTGCTTTCTCAAAAAAGCTACATTAAGAGGATATATACTATGAATTTCCCTAACCCTACAGTTCTTTCTGCCACACAAATGAAGTCCCCACCAAGAAGCCACCAGAGATACATCCCTGCCAACATACCTGCTTCTAAAAACCACAGAAGATCAGATAACCCACGTGGCCAGTCCCAATTACTGACTGAAGCTGGAACAAAATGGAGGAGGAAATTGTCCTGTGAAAAGAAAGGAGAAAAGAGTTAGAGAAATAACACAAAGCTGAAAACCAGAAAGAGCCTTTGAACCAGAGTCTGCCTCAGAACAAGCTCTAGCCAAAAATCCTGCAAGTGGAGGCTTTTCTGGAGATTTTAGACACTTTGAGTGAGTTTTTTTTAAAGGTCAGAGACATTTTTCATCTGCAGGATTTACATCCTGGCCATACCAATGCCATTCCCAATCCCTGGAGAAGGGAATGCATTCAGGCTCTGCATTTGTTCAAGAAGATTTCAGGATAAAACACAAATTATATAAAGGATGAGATGCAGCACCCTGGAAAAACCAATAAATGTCAGAACATGTGATTTCTTCTAGTAGAAAAAAACCCCAAAATAGGCATAGCTTACCAGAGATTTCAGGAAAACTAAGAAGAAATGAAAAGCATGCTG
Organism: Turnix velox; assembly: GCA_013400935.1. Classification (NCBI taxonomy): domain Eukaryota; kingdom Metazoa; phylum Chordata; class Aves; order Charadriiformes; family Turnicidae; genus Turnix; species Turnix velox. The sequence goes on from VZTY01006133.1 coordinate 72,440, forward strand.
CCTTTGACCAAAATTACTGTTTTCAGCCACGAGGATGTTATCTGAATGCAGCAATTGTGAAAAACCAGAGCTTGAAATGCCAGCACCAGAGAATTGCTGAATCCAAAATACCCACCACTGCCCTCAACCACTGCACCTCTTACTAACAAGTGTTGGAAGCAGCTGGGCTTTATCAAGGGCTTAAAAGAATCATTTCACCTCTCCAGAGGAGAGAAATTGCCTGCTCTGAAAGGATTATTTAAGCCCTACCTCGCTAATTAGTTCCCACTGTTCTTGTCCTCTAAATATGCAACGGAGTCCCAGGAAAGATTATCCAGGGCTCTGACAACAGGACCATTTGCAGGAACTAATTGCTGTTCTCATTTCTGTGGACTTCAAAGACACCCCACAACCACTGTACAAAGACCCACCACCCAACTGTGTGAGTGTCTTCCTGAAGGGAAAGGTTAAACCAGGGGAAGTCACTGCTTCTGAGACACCTTTCTGTCCTACTGACACCAACACCATGCTCCTGGTGACCATTAAAATATCCCAAGTGTCTTCCTAACTCAGTAAATTTGGAGGAATTCAGCTCAGAAACAAACCAGCCCTCAAGGACAGCCCATTAGCCACCACCAGGAGCCTTACTCCATGGATGGTTTCCCTTCCAAGCACTAGTTTGACGGACCATCAAGGTTGAACATCAAAACTTGAGAATTTCTCTGCTCATCCTCTGAATAACAAGCACCATTACTGCTAAAGGCTTCAAAAGTGACTAAATAAATTTCATTACTTATTCTTATAAGAATAAAGTAAGCCTAAAAGGCCTAGGAGACCAGTCTGAGGTCACAAAAAGGTTCTCATTCCAGCTCATCCAACATTTTCAACTACCCATCACCAATTCCACATTCATCTCTAACGAACCCTAAGAAATAAGAGCTAAAAATAGCTTTGTCACTGTGTATTTTGGGGATGGGAGGGAAGAAGTGCAAAATACAAGCAAGAGTTGAGCAGGACAGCTGAGGAACAGCTGAAGCACTGCCACCAACAGTTCTGCTCATCATCTCCAAAGCCCCCATGGACCTGTGTGTGAAGAAATGCTGGGGGCTCAGCTGAATTTCTGGGAATTATATAAAGGATGAGATGGCAAAGGCTGATGAAGCTACAAAGAACATGCTGCTCCATGGCATCTGGAACTGGTCTCTCCAGGTAGGGGTGAGGCAGATGTGAAGCCAAAAGACAAGCTTTGATTGACAATACCTTCTTTCTTCTGCAGCTAAGCACAGATCTTCTCACCAATGCCATTAGTCAATTCCTTTCTCACAAAAAGACTAACCCATACTATTGGTTTTAGTGTGAAATGGTTAAAATCTTCACATTAAAAAGACTGAATCTTACAAGTTTGTCCCCCTGCATCCACCACCCAGCAAATGGACATAACTGGGTCACCTAATTTCTCCCCTTTTGGCAGGCACAGGGAAAGAAAACTTAGTTCTCATTCATTTTTAATACGATTCGAAAGACAGAATAATAAATGAGAGAGATCTAGATATCACAGAGCCAAACCTCCCTCCCGGCTTTGCCAAAGCAATAAATGGAAGTTTTAGAAACATCCCCTGCCCTTCCCAAGGTTAGTCAGCAGAGGAATGAAAAAATTGTCCTCTTCTTGGATGCTTTGTCCCCTCCCCCAGTGCCCACAACAGGGTTGGGTGAGGATGGCAGGAATGTTTTCAGCTTATGAAGACAGGCTGAAGGAATTGGGGTTGTTCAGCCTGGAGAAGAGAAGGCTCAGGGGGGACCTCAGAGTAACTTCTCAGTACCTGAGGGGATCCTACAGAAAGGCAGGGGAAGGAATTTTTAATAGGATATCAGATGGGAGGACTAGAAACAATGGATGTAAATTGGAAGGGGGATAGATTTAGATTTCACATAAGAAAGAAATTCTTTCCAGTGAGGGTGGTGAAGCACTGGAAGAGGTNCTGCACATCCTTTATCTGATCCCTCTCTGCCCACCAAAACCACTGCCTGGGCTGGGGAAATTGGAGATGCAGTTGGAAGAGGGGAGATTTAGGCTGGAGATAGGAAGTTCTTTATGGTGAGGGTGGTAAGACACTGGAAGAGGTTGCCCAGAGAGGTTGTGGATGTCCCCTTAATCCTTGGAGGTGCTTAAAGCCAGGCTGGATGAGGCATTGAGCAACCTGGTCTGGTGGGAGGTGTCCTTCATCATGGAACTTAATGATCTTGAAGGTCCCTTCCAGCCCAAACCATTCTAAGATCCAATGAAAGAGCACAAGCAAATTTGCTCCCTTGGCAAGAGAGTGTTCTTGTAAATTCAACATAAGACAAACTGCTTAAGCACCCTGTTTAATTTTCAAGTCATGCTTTTTTAATGCAATGAGGACAAAACATGAGCTTTTGTTCCTTCAGATTATGTATTTGCCCCAGCACTTCAGTCAGACCTTTGTAAAGCTGCTGTTCCCAGCATCCACACTGTGCTGGGGTGGGAAAAAATTAAGTTAAACAGAGGAATTTGCATAGCCCGATTTAAGGGGAAAAAAAGAAAAAAAAGGCAGTAAACTGTCAGTAAATATAATATTTTACATATTCAGTCTTAATAATTTAGGGCACTCACAGCAGCCATCTGGCAAGCTCTTTTAAATGTAAGTCACAGCTGACTACCCCTTTAATATCTTGTATCAGTTCCAATTATACCCAAAAGAAATCCAGCAAATTTTTTATCCCTTTTTTTTTTCCCTTTCTCCTTGTATCTGGCTGCTTCAGTTCAAGGCAGCTAAAGCCCTCAATTAAGGGGACAGGATTGTAAAAGCTGAGATAAGGAGCTCTGGTGAATAAAACCAACGGCTGGAGGTATCTTCTGTGCTCTACAACGGATATTAAGAGCCAGCATGAAGAGGTGCCTTTAGCTCCACGACATCATTATGTGGGGTTAAGCTATTAGCCTCCAGAGTTACACTAAGGACTACTTCAGTGCTGAAAACATCCTCACACTGGGAAGCTTGTAAGTGCAAGGAGAGGCTGCACCTTTAAGCCTCATTAATTTTCAGGTGACATTTTAAAGAGAGAGCAGCCAAAGCCCTGGGAAAAAAGAAAAAAAAACAGAAAAAAAACCACAACAAACCCCAAAACCTTCCAAGCTGGAGCTTGAAACGTGGAGTCAAAATCCTGCTAAACATTTTCCTCTAATTCAGTCTGACCTTCAGTGGCAGGCAGCTGGAGACTGGATTAATTCCTTTCACCAATAAAGAATTCATAAGAGCTACCTATTCATAGGTGAACAGGAAGGGTTGAAATACTGAATACAGGGGAGTTTTGTCTTCATTTCTGTGCTCTGCATTATCCTTTACCTTTCCCTAAAGCCTGACCCCCAGTGTCAGGGAACTCCAGTGTTGGGTTGGCATCTCTTAAATGTTAGATTTAAATATTTAACTGAAGAGTACTGTTCTCTTACTCAAAAACGAGCAGGAAACAGCCCAAAACACTGCTATTTAGACATGAAAATTCTATATAAAACAAGCTAGTAGAGTTTTTTTTTCCCCAATGCTTTCAGAATTTTATAAAAATTACTTCAAAAGTACTAATGAAATGCATGCAGAAACACTTCCCAATAAACTAAAACAGTTCAAACCAATGTTCAAGCTAACTAAAAAAGAGGAAAAAAAAAGTAAAAGACTGTTACAATCACCATTTTTACAAAATGAATGTTTGTCTCCTGACCTTCAGGCAGACAGCAGCCATCTCTCAAAGAGGGAGACATCTATCATGTCTCTTGCAGTTGAAAGAGGCAGCACAGGTTTTTAGCTAGTTCACATCAGTCAACTTGAAGCCTGTGAAACGCAGCGCAGGAACAGCAACAAAACCTTAAAAAGAGACTTTCATTCCACAAAGGCACTCACACTTCAAAGATGAGAATGTCAAAAAGTCTTCAAAAAGTGACAAACCTTCGCTACAGCAGTTTATACATCAATTCTATCCCGCTCAAAGAAACAATTCTTAAAGAACATCAAAATACTTTACTTGAGATGGTCTTCACCAGCCGGACCGACAAGTGCTGCTCATGTCCTCACCATCACCCACACAGGCTCCTGCATCTCTGTCCCTTTTTATATTAAAGCTAACAACCCTCCTGGCAGGAAATTGGGAACTAATAACAGATAACAAAGGATGTTAATTACCGGGTATTTATGCTGTAAAGAATGTTATGTGTCCCTCGTCAAAACAAAGCCATGCATCAATGCTTTCCATGGACAGCTTCATCACATTCAGGCTAGAAATAAGAAAGAAATTCTTTGTGGTGAAGGTGGTGAGACACTGGAAGAGGTTGCCCAGAGAGGTTGTGGATGCCCCCTCAATTCCTGGAGGTGTTTAAGGCCAGGCTGGATGAGGCATTGAGCAACCTGGTGTAGTGGAAGATGATCATGATCCCTGATCATGGAACTAGATGATCTTGAAGGTCCCTTCCAACCCAAACCATTCTATGATTCTATACTTTTTTCAGAAATCCAAAATGAAGTTTCCAGCATGTTGGTATAACCCACTGCAGATGCTTTTTCCACGTTCTTAAGAACTTAGCTTTATTTTTTCATGGCTTGATTTTTAACCTGAATGAAAAACTAGTGAAAAAAAACAAAACAGGAGAACTAATAATAGACAAAAGGTTTATCAACAAATTGCTCTCAATTTCTGCCTCCTGTATTGTATGGTAGGTAGGATGTACAAATATCTTCCCATGTAACACCTCTACCTATGTAACACTTAGCTCTATTTTCATGGCTTGATTTTTAACCTGAATGACAAACTGGTTCAAAAAAAATAGAGTACAAATAGTAGGCAAAAGGTTTATCAACAAATTGTTCTCAATCTCTGTCTCCTGTACTCTATGGTAGGCAGGATGTACAAATATCTTCCCATGTAACACCTCTACCTATGTAACACTTAGCTCTATTTTCATGGCTTGATTTTTAACCTGAATGACAAACTGGTTCAAAAAAAATAGAGTACAAATAGTAGGCAAAAGGTTTATCAACAAATTGTTCTCAATCTCTGTCTCCTGTACTCTATGGTAGGCAGGATGTACAAATATCTTCCCATGTAACACCTCTACCTATGTAACACTTAGCTCTATTTTCATGGCTTGATTTTTAACCTGAATGACAAACTGGTTCAAAAAAAATAGAGTACAAATAGTAGGCAAAAGGTTTATCAACAAATTGTTCTCAATCTCTGTCTCCTGTACTCTATGGTAGGCAGGATGTACAAATATCTTCCCATGTAACACCTCTACCTATGAAGTATCACGTTGTGGACCATTAATTGTTGACACCAATGATGAGCAGGTCAATCATCACTGCAGAATCTGAACCAGAGCCAATAGAAAAACACTCACAAGGAAGAGAGAGACCATTAATTGTGGTCACTTGGTTTTCCTGCAATGTCAAATCAGCTTCACCACCAAAGTCACCTCCTCAGAGATGCTCTGTGGTAACACTGCACTCACAATCCTCTGAAGACGTAACACACCATTAGCATTAAAACTGGCTTTTGGTGAAGACTTCCATTAAGATGAGAGAAACTAAACTGAACAGACTATAAAATAACTTAATCCAAGGGACACAAACACCCCACGCTCATGAGTTATAAACACTGACAAAGAATTAGTTGACTGTAGAAGGAAGAAGCTGCTTCAGTTTTCATAATGAAGCTAAAATAAACCTACTGTGCCTACACAACTGAGTACATTGTCAAAACTGACACAAGAATGGGTATAAATCTAAGGTGCAAGAGATTTTTTTCCTCTCTTCTTCAAGGAATAGGGAACAAATGTGCATAAACAAGGACAAATTCAGCACTACCAGCAGTATTTGGGCTGCTTCCAACCACACTGCTTTGTTAATACTGTATTTATATTCAAATTTTAGAAATTAAAATACATCTACTGCAAAAATGTCACGTTTTGGCTAGCTTTAACAACTCGAGTGACAGCAGTAACTAGCCAGAAGCCATCACACAAGAGCCCAGAGCCAAAACCAGACCAAATCCCAGTGTCTGCAAGCAGTTAAAACAACAATAACATCCAATTTCAGCTCATGAGCAATCCCTCCCCAGTACCAAAAGCACCATATTTGGGGTCAAACTGTCTGTGGTTGGTCTGGTTGGTCTAGAGACCAATGTTCTCAGCAGCTTTTGCACCACATTGTTGTACTTGAGCAGGAATGGCCGCCTCTGGGAGCAAGTTCCATAGGAAGGACCTCTCTCCACCACCTAAATCCCAAAGCACCATGATATTTATAGACATTCCTTCAGTGCTCATCCCTCTGCAGATGCCCAGCAGCACATTAGAGACAGGTTGCAGCATAAAACGTGACCTCTGCTGCCCTGTAATTTGTACCAACATCTGAACATCATTAAAACCAGATTACACAATTTTTACAGTGAAAACACCTACAGATCTTTTACAGGCAACATGTTGCTCATGGCAAACATGGGTTTTTAGGTTTTTTTTTAAAGCAATTAAAATGCAAACTGGCATTAAGCTGATGACTTCTTTGCATTTTAATATTTTGCAATGATCTATCAAAGCACAGCGTTGAGAGCAGAGATGCTCAGATTAATAGTTCTTGCCTACCCAAATTGCCTGAGCACTAGACAACAATATGAAAGATTCATCAATAAAATCTGCTGTAAAATAGTGATAAATACAGCCCAGAGAGGTTGTGGATGCCCCCTCATCCCTGGAGGTGTTTAAGGCCAGGCTGAATGAAGCATTGAGCAACCTGATGTAGTGGGAGGTGTTCCTGCCCATGGAACTAAATGATCTTTAAGGTCCCTTCCAACCCAAACTATTCTATAATTCTTTGAAATATATTTTGTGATTCTTAGTTCACTCTCAACAGTGAAACATAAAGAAAAGCATCACTAGGTTTTATATGAACCCTGAAGAGGTTTATTTTGCTGAGTCCCCTGTACCTGCTGGTTAAATTTTCAGTGAAAAAACTTGTGTTTGAAACCCCTGATGCCTCTGACCTCTGAAGTCAAGCAAAACCTTTCACGAATTCCACATAAACCAGTGAGTATTATTTGGCATCTACAGACATTCCTGGGGAAAAAAAGGCAGCTAAGCAGATGTGAATGGTCCCATTTTCCACAATTTGGCACCAGTTCCTAAAGTTAATTATATTCTAAGTGTGTTATTGCTGATCATTTCTGCATAAACATTCAGTTGCTGTGTTTATCTTGAAGCCTGATATTGGCTTCCCCTGACCAAGCCAGAGAGCTGCCAGGACACAAGAAAATCTGCAGTTTTCCACTTTCCCAAGTTGGGAAAGTCCATTAAAATGACATTAGCAATGGCAACAGGCAGCAGAGATTCCCCACAGCTGCACTAACTCCTTCTCATTTCAACAAAAAAAGCAGTTTATTTGAATGGGCAGTTTATTTGAAGCTCTTCTAGTAGTTACACTCCTGCCAAAAAAAAAAAATCTGCCCCAAAAATCCAGGTCGTGTTCCCTTGAAGCGCAGAAGGGTGTGTGTGTACACCTAGACTTAGTTAAAGCTCAATTAAATTAATTAAAAGCTCCTCAGCAGCTTCAATGTGCACTGAATCAGGACCTGGATGGGTTCAGAGGCAAAGCAATTACACTTTAATTAAACATCTTCACATTCTTGTGAAGCAGGCAAGTCACTTTATGGAAGGATGAACTGAGTCAGAGAGTTTCAGAGCTTGGTCATGGTCATCAACAGAGCTCATTGCTTAAGTTGCTTCCCTATTTGTTAGTTGCCCTCCTAACACAGAGAAAAAAGGACTTTCTGGAAAGAAGAACCCCAAAACTAACAAACAAACACCAAAAACAACCCACAAATAAATTCTTGGTCAATACATTCCCAGAAAATAGAACAACCTAAGGCAAGTCCATTTGTTGTATGTTTTCCTGACATCCACTCCGAAACTAAACACCAGAAGAGTGTTTTCCCTGACCAATTACCAAGATTTCTGGGTTTTTTTTTTTTCAATCTTTGGTTTCTTCTCACCTATTAACACTCCAGGGTTTTGCTCATTATGATCGAGCTGCTCTCTCCTGCCAGCTGAAGTTCACAGACAGGCCATAGCTCTTTAAAGGGAAGAGCTGTCAGTCTCACCCATCCTCAGAGATAAAACAGCACCAACAACAGCAAACAATGTGCTTTGGGTTTCTTTTTCCTAAATGAAATTAAAGTTTGTCAGTAAAAAGCTTTTAAAACCTATTTATGTATAATTTCTCCTGTGCACCTCATTGGAGCACCAACATCTATCATAGAATGGTTTGGGTTGGAAGGGACCTTCAAGATCATCTAGTTCCAACCCCCCTGCCATGAGCAGGGACACCTCCCACCACACCAGGTTGCTCAATGCCTCATCCAGCCTGGCCTTAAACACCTCCAGGGATTGAGGGGGCATCCACAGCCTCTCTGGGCAACCTCTTCCAGTGTCTCACCACCCTCACAGGAAAGAATTTCTTCCTTCTCTCCAGCCTAAACCTCCCTCTTCCAATTTGCATCTATTCTTCCTCATCCTGCCATCCTGGACCCTATTAAAAAGTCCTCCCCCAGCTTTTTCTTGGTATGGCTTTGGTACACACAAAATATAAACACCTTCTGGGACTCTACTAGAATTAAATGGATGGATATTATTACTCTATACACTCTACTAGAAGTTTCTCTGAGCATATTCAACAGCAGACCTGTGGATGAACAGCACTTGGGTGCGTTTTTGATGCCTAAATCTAGGTCAGATGTTCAGGAGGGATGCTTTGTAGTTAACAACAAACTTAGGAATTGAAAGACTTACTGAAAACCATAAATGTTTGTTGGTTACAGATGACAAAACATTCTGGAGAGGAAAAAAACCTCATATGACACTCATATAGATAGATTGCTTTCACACCAGCTGTTTCCTAGGCAAAGCATCCACCTTTATTAGTTTCACGGTACAAAGCACATTCAGATGTTGGCTTCAGCTGTCTCTGCAGGATGACTTGGAATTTTTAGCAAGGGATGTATATTCCAGTCAGTGTCTGCAGCTACAAAATGAAGGTCTTGGTACACTTTTGGTTTTGTTCAGAAAGAAAACCACATGGTTTTATAAACCTCTCCCTCCTCTTGCAAAGTTACAGCACTCTGAGTCTCCAAATGGGAGAAAGAGGAAAGTGGCAGAGGATAGAAGAGACCAAAAATGGATACAGTTATGAATTTCTTATAAAATTTGGGTTCAGAATTGGCTTTTCATGTTGTTAATCTAGTGAAATATATGAGTGTTAGCCAGTTCTGATTAAGAGCAAATATCCCTACTGCAAATCATCCATTCCAAATGATATCAGAGAAGCTGCTGATTTCTACTAAGACACCAGAGATGCAATTAGAGATAATTTGGGGTTTTTTTTAAAGCTAATGTCAACATGAAACAACTCCAATGTATCTCCAGTACATCTGACACCACAGAATCATAGAATCATAGAACAGTTCAGGTTGGAAGGGTTTCCAGCCTAATATTTGTCAAGACAAACAGTACATTGTAGATCAAGAAAAAAAGTCTGTATTTAAAAGTAACTAGTAGTAGTTACTTTTCTGTAGCAACCCTCACCTTGAACACCTTCGTTTTTAAAATAACCCCAAGAAATACACAGTTCAGCCTCGCTTTTCACCAGTTTCTCCTTCACCAGGCTATTTCACATCATACACAAGCTCCAAACCCACCATGGGCAGAAGATGCTGACAGCTTAGAAGCTGAGTTTCCAGCAAAAAGAGAAATGTATTTACCAAACCAACATTTTCTGTTCATAAAATACTCAACAGACATTAGTGGAGCCAACTTGGATGAGAAAGCTGAACCTGCCCATCAGAAAACCTGATTTGCCTCAGATGCCTCCTCATTTTGGGGTCTGGTGGTTGTTTCTCCCTCTTTAAACCCCTCCATCTGCAGAATGTCTCTCTCTCATCACACGGAGCATCAAAAAGCTTAATTTGTTCAATGTGTCAAGATGAGGAACAGTCAAATAAAAGATGAAATACAACAGAGCAGCAGCACAAGCACAGCCTCTTCTGGGGGAGCAGGGTCTGAAAGGCAAAGCTGCCCTGAGGAAGCACATCAGCTATGTTTGGCAGAAACAAATCCCATTTCTCAGCCGCTTTCCGGAGCGGGGCCGAGCTCTCATTTGGGAAATGATGCTGTTAATTCCCTCACGTACCTTTCCTACAGACACACAACTACCATGTGCCAAGAACTCGCCACCAAGGGGAGGCCACATTGAAACTTCCCGAGTGAGCGCTGCTTTAGATGCTCCAAACACAGTTTTTCAGCCAATACAGAAATTACTCCCTCCCTTCCCCAATTAAATACCGGCTGAGGAACGTTTTTCCCACGCTGTGACAGCGTCTCACACCCAGGGCCGGACTCCCAGCCGCACCGGAGACTTTTCCCCAGACAAACCGGGGGCCGGCCCGTTGGGGACGCCGCGTGCTGTCGCCGGCTGTCGCGACACCCGCCCTTCCCGAGGGCTTTCCGTGGGAATGACTTCACCTGCCGCGGCCATTGCTGGGGTGGGACCCCAGCGGGTGCCACATGACGCAAGGGATGATGCCAGAAAATTAAGGAAGGCACCTCCCGTACCTGTGCTGCGGGGCCCACGGCCGGGCCAGCACCCTTGGGGCCCCGCTGAAGAGAGAGAAGCGTGTGCGAGGAAGGGGAGGAAGAGAAGGCCCGGAGGGGTGCGGAGGAAGCGCCTTTGTTCGGGGCTCACAAAGGGGCGGCCGCGCTCACCTGCGTGCGGGGCCGGGGCGGCCCCGGCGGTTCTGCGGCAACCGGATCGGAAGGGAACGGCGAGGAAGCGAAGCGGAGAGGAACCGAGCGGCCGCCTTCCTCCTCCTCTGTCGTGACTCAGGGCGGGAGGAGGGAGGTACCGGGGCGGCTCCGGGGGAGG
>VZTY01006135.1:0-21182 GCA_013400935.1 Turnix velox
TCTCTCCCATGTAGAAGACCCTAGAAAACCAGCAAGGAGGCACAAAGAGGTTTGTTCTCCCACAGCTGACTGGTGGTGCATCCCATTGCACATCCTTTCACTCACCCAGTTGTGAAATCTCTGCCCTATGTTTAAATTTGCTGCATGAAAGAGAGCTGGTCAGGTCTTACCTATCCAAAGTGCAAGATTGCACAGCTGTAGTTTGAACTAATGGTACAGAAAAATACTCTCTCTCCTCTTTATTTAATTCTCAGAAATAGAAAAGCCTTCTGATCACTTTTGCATACAGGGAGGTTAAAAAACCATAGGTTTGGTTTTTTTGTTTTTTTTTTTTTTCTAGAGTGGTGATGATGGTAGTTAAAACAGGTCTCAAAATCTTGGCAAATCCCAAAATCACTAATCTAATGATGTCTAACTAAGCACAGAACCAAGTCTACACATTTTGTTTCTAAGGGTGTAAACCTTATAAATACAGATCAGATCCACAAGTCTAGTTTTTCTGTTTCTCACTGTATTCAGAAAGAAAAAGAGATTCTGAAAGTTCTTGCAGAGCCAAGTGAAACCATTTCATTTTTTATGGGGCAACTGCAGCATTATACTAAAAACACAACAATTTAGAGTTCTTTAATTGCAGATTCCTCATGTTTTTTTTGGGACCATAGGAACTATGAGTAGCAGCAAGAGTCTTTCTTTCTTAATTGTTAATATTTTTTTTCAGTGAGCACCCCACAGTGACAGTCAGGTTTTATCCTTAATGGTAGGATGCAATTGTCGGATGCATTATAGTGTCAGAGAAGATAAAATGGTCCTGCTAAACATGCATGGCTTTGCATTTTCCTTCAGCCTCTATCTTCAAGCTGCACAGTTTGCTGGTCACAGAAGGTTGCCTTAAACCTCCCAGAGCTTTGCTTCAAGAGGCACAGAGCAGAACTGGTTTCAGAGGTTGCAAAGAGGAATAAGCAAAAAATAAAGAGATGGCTCACAGCCTTTTCTCACATACACAACTCCCCCTCTCCCAGCATCAGACCAAGAGATATAAAAGCCTTCTGAGGAGAAGCAGTTCCCACTCCAGCAAGGGCAGACTGATGTATTTAACAAGTGCCTGTGATGCACAAAGTCCACAATACAAACAGCATCAAAGGTGAGAGCCAGGAGCAAGAAGAGCAGAATGGAAAGAGATAAGAAAATGAAATTTGAGTGGAGTGATGTAGGCTTGGTTTCCATAGGATGCTTTGATACAGCTGTACATTTCAGATATTTTATTTTCATTAAACTCTCCTGCTCATTGGTATCATTCCACTTCATTTTCTGAGCCCTACTCATAACTTACACACTTCAAAGAATTAATGTATTTTCTGTAACCTACTACAGGCTGCAACAGTCAGAAAACCTCTCCTACAGGGACAGGCTGAGAGAGAAGAGAAGGCTCTGGGGAGACATCAGAGCAGCCTCCCAGTACCCAAAGAGATCTACAAGAAAGCTGAGGAAAGACTGTTTGCCAAGGCATGGAGCAAGAGGACAAGGGGCAGTTGTTTCAAACTAGAGCAGAGGAGGTTTAGATTAGACATGAGGAAGAAGTTCTTCACCATGAAGCACTGGAACAGGTTCCCTAGAGAGGTGGTAGATGCTGGATCCATCACTGGAGACACTGAGAGACTCATCTAGAGCAAGATGTCCCTGCTCACTGCAGGAAGGTTGGAGTAGATGCTCTTCCAAGGTCCCTTCCAACTCAACACCTTCTATGATTGTATGAAATTTCTCCATTCCACCATTAATCCCAGGTACTATTTTATTTCTTTCTTTGAAATTTGAGTGGAAGGATGGATGAAAAACTCAGGCTGGGAGTTTCTTTATTTCTTCTTCAAAAGGGACTCCCTAGCCTTTAGCTACCTATTATCCCTCTAAAGGCAGAAAGCACAAACCTTGATGCTTGAGGATATGGCAGCACATTTTCCAAAAATCTAGCTTAAAGAGACAAGGAAAATATAGGTGGGTATTGCAGAAAACATCAAGAAGCAGCAGGATAAAAGAGGATATTAAGCTAGAAACACACTGTCAGCTTCTGAGCAGAGCAGTGACTGAGTGGTGAACCTAAATTTCTAAAGATTTTCATTTTTGTTAAATAACCCTCTCTACCAGAGATGGTGGCCTTATGAAAACAATTATTAAATAGTCAATATGGTGGTAAAAAAAATCTGATTCTGATCAGAATCTTAAACAAAGATGCTGCAGGCCTTCAGCATATACATTTTTTAAGTAATTAATTGTGTTGCCAGTTTCCTATTTGGTCAGATCAAATTCCTTTTTTTTTTTTTTTTTAAAAACTGTGGAAGGTAATGATTTTTGCTCTATAGATCAAACTCAAATAAAACTATAAAACTCACAAGTGGAAGCCTGATTGCTTCCCTGCTATCCAAAGATATCACTGTTTCTCATCACCTCAGTAAACACTGAAACCATTAAAAAAAATTAAACAAGCCTTTAGATTATTAAACTGAAAACCCTGTTTTCCTAGAAAACAAACACAATTATCCCTGCAATGTCCCTGTAAATAAATTGTACATGGATGGCTGAAGATGGTTAATGTCCACTGTAAGTGTCCTATAAATATCAGGAATTGAAACACTGCTCTATAAATATACTTCATGGGAGTTTGAAAAAGAAAATATTATGGAGAAAATTACTCATCAAGAAAACCCTTAAAGTTTACTTAAAGATAATGGATACTCATTCTGAAGCCAGACTTATACAACCAATTTTCAGCCCTCAAATGACACACACATTAAATGTATCTAGAGGGAAAAAAGTTTTTGGGATTTTTTTTTTTTTTATGGAGAAAAACAAGAGAAAGATAATAGTCCAAGAGAAAATGAATGCAAGACCATGTATTTTCACGTTCTACCTATCATATGGAAAGGGTGACCTTGAAAAAGAGTAAGGATGGAAATGCCCTGAATTCTGCTGAAATGAGTGCCAGTGCAAATGGGATAAACTAACACACAATAGTTCTAAGGACAGCAGAGGATGAGGCTGAAGGCCCTGGAGAAGGTGTTGGGTGGAGGGTGACCCTACAAAGTACAGTTGCAGCACTCCCCAGAAGGTCACTGACAATGTCCTGGCACAGAGGATGGATGTGGGGCAGAGTGGTACATGCACATGGAAGGTGTAGGTGACTTTGAGGATGCTGAGTGGGAAATCTGCATCCCAAAATGCTACCCCATATAGTCTCAGCCCCCCAAAAAACTCTACCAGAGATTAAAAATTCTTCATTAAACCCATGAGGAGCTTTAACCTCCTGAAGAGGCTGTGGAGAGGACCACATGGTGATTCTCAGAAGCCAGAGAGCCAGCGTGGGAGAGCCAAGCACCACATTTTGTCATTTCTCTCTCCAGGCTGAGAAATCCTTCCTGTAGGATCAGAGTAGGATGTGTACCAAAGCAGAAAAGTATAAATATTTTAGGCAAAACCTCCCAGTGAAGTGGAAGTGGGAAGATCAGCATAAAGATCAGCAAACAGACTTTACTGCCTATTAGTTTTGCTTAGAGAAAGTCATTGAGGACAAGTCTTTGGAAGATTTGGGAAGTGTTGTGTTTGCATTAGATGTTTTGCTCGCCAAGAGATCATATGGTGCTCTTCTCTCAGAGGCTGACTGGCAGCTGTTGTTACCCACCTACATAAAACAACTCTGAATTTTAACTTTGCAATGCTTTTTGTCTGGTTTAATACCCTATGCTGTGCTTCTTTGGGGATGTAAACTGAGGCACAAGAGACAGGACATGGATTTAAAGGGTGATGGAAGGAATGCTGCATATATATTAGAATCATAGAATAGTTTGGGTTGGAAGGGACCTTAAAGATCATCGAGTTCCAACCCCCCTGCCATAGGCAGGGACACCTCCCACTACATCAGGCTGCTCAGTGCCTTGTCCAGCCTGGCCTTAAACACCTCCAAAGAGGGGACATCCACAGCCTCTCTGGGCAACCTCTTCCCACCTGCTTCACCACCCTCACCCTAAAGAATTTCTTTCTTATGTCAAGTCTAAATCTACCCCCCTCCAATTTACATCCATTGTTTCTAGTCCTCCCATCCCATATTATGTTAAAAATTCCTTCCCCTGCCTTCCTGTAGGACCCCCTCAGGTACTGAAAAGTTACTCTGAGGTCCCCTCTGAGCCTTCTCTTCTCCAGGCTGAACAACCCCAATTCCCTCAGTCTGTCTTCATAAGGCAGTTGCTCCAGCCCTTCGACCATCTTCATGGACTCCTCTGGACCTGCTCCAACAGCTCAATGTCCTTCCTGTGTTGAGGGCTCCAGAGCTGGACACAGTAACTCCAGGTGGGGTCTCACCAGAGCCCAGGAGAGGGGCAAAATCCCCTCTTGATGCTGGCTGGTCACACTCCTCTTGATGCAACCCAGGATTTGGTTGGCCTTCTTGGCTGCGAGTGCACACTGCTGGCTCATGTTGAGTTTGTCATCCACTGACAGCCCCAAGTCTTTCTCTTCAGAGCTGCACTCAAGCCACTCTCCACCCAGCCTATGTCTGTGCTTGGGATTGCTCTGACCCAGGTGCAGGATCTGCTAGATACTAAGAAACGTAGCAAGAACTGAGTTCAAACTGTGCTTGTCAAGATTCTGTGTGGAAAAAAATTTGGATTCTGTGTGGAAAAAACATTTGGCTTCTACAGGGTCATGGCCCTGGATGATTTGGAAAGCCTCACATACCCATCAGGAGCAATTTTTTGTTCTGAAAAGAAGTGCATATGGGTTTGAGGGAAGCAATCCATCAGGGTGCAAAAAGGGAGGCAGCAACACATTCCTGCAACTGTGTCACTGTTCTTCTTTTTCCCATCTCACACTTTGGGGAGAGGATAAAGCCCGCCTACACTGCAGAAGGCAGGCAAGGATAAGGACATAAGGATAAGGGTGAAGCTGAAAAAGGACTCAGAAAGCAACTAGTCGAGCTGAAAACCACTGAGATGCAGAATATGAGAGTCTTCCAGCTTCTGAAGAGAAGTGTCCAAACCCTGAGGTCATGGTTGTAAGCATCAGAACCAGAAATCATAATTTCAACTAAGAGGGTTAGAAGGTCCTGCCTCCAGGACAAGAGACCACGACTGGATCTCCCAGCACGTGTAGCACCAGTTAGTTCTATCAGTTATGCTCTTATTTTATGAAGCATAAAGAAAAACCACCTCCAAAGGTTAAGCTGATATTTCTGGTTTGGGTGAACTGGTCAACCCTTCACTAACTAAATCATAGAATAGTTCAGGTTGGAAGGGACCTTAAAGATCATTGAGTTCCAACTCCCACTAGGTCAGGTTGCTCAGTGCCTTGTCCAGCCTGGCCTTAAACACCTCCAGAGAGGAGGCATCCACAACCTCTTCCACACCCTCACCTAACATAAGCATTTATCATACTGGAAGGTATTTATGGTATGATATCTGTGAACAAAAGTAAGTAGAGGTAGAAGAGAGATGAGATATATTTGAGAGGATGTCTTGAGAAGTTACGTATTTTTGCAGGAATATCCACTGTGGGCATAACTGGAGATGCCAATCTGGCTGATAAGGTGGATGTAACAAATTGCAATCATGTTGATAACCAGGAAGATCTACCTTGAAACATTTCCAAATGTTGCATAACTGTGAAGTGGTTCTTTGCTTTGTCCCACAGGGCAAATTGAGCTTGCCAGAACAAACAGCACTCCTGATGCTTCTCATTGCTCTTTCCTGGCTCTGCTGACAAGCTGATGGGGAGGAGACACCAAACCATCAATGGTTGCTCCACGCTACACTCTGCTACAGGGTAGACAGGGGTTCAAAACATTCAGCTGGGCAACAGCTCTCAGTTACAGCATTGATGGCTCATGGCTCCACCAACTCAAAGGGATAGGTCCTGTTCACTTCCAAATCATTAATAAATAGCTTTTTGAATTGTTGAAGTCCATGTTGAAGTCCACGTGGTCACCTCTGCTGCAAAGACACGCACCAGTGATGTGGCAGGAGAAAAGACATCCACTAATTGTCAGTTTAAAGCAGAACTAAAGAAAAGTTTACAAAGGGATTTTCCACATGAAGCAGGGGAGAACAGCTGAAGAGGAACATTAAATTAGCTTTAAAAGGAAGGTTTATATCAGGAGGAATATAATTACTTAGCTGGAATTTCAGCAGGACTTGGGAGTCAATGCCTCTACTCTTGCAGAAAAGCCCCACGGGATTTTTAATGACCACAGACGGTCAAGACATCGATTTCACATTTCAGATGAAAAATGGCACCTCCAAAGACACATTGTTGTCTCTGTGCTTCCTAAAATCACATGGGGAGACTGCATAGAGTTGAGTTCAAAGAATTAATAGTGTGTATTGAAATACCATTGTGAGATACAGAATATTTCAGCGTTTTTAAATTGGATAGCTTCTCAGCTTTGTTAGAGCTCAGCACAATAAACAAGCTGAGTTTGGCTAAAGTATGGGGTTTACATTCTGAATTATTCTTCTATGACTAATGTGATGGATTTCATAGAAGCCTTTCTCTCTCTCCACATCACATGCTTTTAGACTTTTATTTTTTTATAATTGTTCCCTGCGACCAATAAAAATCTAAGTGGTAGAAAACTATTTCTTCTTTTTTAAAAAAAAAATTAAGACATTAAAAAAAATACCGAGATTTCAAACTGATTATTTTGCAAGTATTTTATCTTCCACACAGCAAGCAGCAAATAAATACACTGAAGTTTTAGAACTTCACACTGAGCTTAGCTGCCTAACAAGGATAACACATTTGCAGCAGAAATACTGCATAAACAGCCTCTGAATGTGCTATTTAAGTACCAGCTAAATACTCTTTTTTTAGGAAATGATGTAACAAGTTCATATGTAAAAATCTATTTCTATGCAAGCTGACATTCTGCAAGATTAGCTGAGTGAGATACAGGACATGAGCAAACATGCTTGTTGTTCTCTTCTCACAATTATTTTTAAAAGCTGCATTTTTCACTATGCTAAATCTGCTACTTCTCAATTTTTCATTCCTCCTTAGGTAAGGAAGAAAGAAGCCTCTGTGTATTCAGTGATTGATGCCTGCCACCAAAACACTGCCTGTGTTCAGCCAGTGTACAAACAATACCTTCTTCATTGGGATTATTTTACACATTTCAATATTGTGTCCAGTTCTGGGTCCCTCAGTTCAAAAAGGACAGGGAACTGCTGGAGAGAGTCACAAAGATGGTGAAGGGATTGGAGCATCTCTCTCCTGAGGAACAGCTGAGGGAGCTGGGGCTCTTTAATTTGGAGAAGAAGAGACTGAGGGGTCATTTATGCCTATAAATATGGAAAGGGTGAGTGTGAGGAGGATGAAGCCAGGCTCTACTCAGTGACCTCAAATGATAGGACAAGGGGCAGTGGGTGCAAGCTGGAACACAGAAGGTTCCAAGGAAATATAAGAAAAAAACTTCTTCACAGTGAGGGTGAAAGAACACTAGAACAGGATGCCAGAAAGGTTGTGGAGTCTCTTTCTCTGGAGACATTCAAAACCCACCTGGATGTGTTCCTGTGTGACCTGGTCTAGGTGTTCCTTCTCTGGACTAGATCTCCAGAGGGCCCTACCAATCCTTGAGGTTCTGTGATTTCACAAAAATTTAAATTATGTCTTACACCCCTAATCCAAAAAATCAGCAATGTCGTAATTTAATAAGATAAAGTATAATTCAGGGCAAATCTTCTCTCCTTAAGTTTACCTGCAAAAACAAAACCCAGCTAAGATCTTGGCCACTTGTCTAAGTAGTATCCATCAGATGAAAGTTCCTCTCCATTTTATCTTCTGGTATTAAAATAAAAATTGGTAGGAAGAAGAAACACAGCAGTGTGTCCACTTTATGGATTGGCAGTGGGGACACAGATAGGATGCCATTTAGTGGGGTTCACAGGGGAGAAATGTAAGGGCACAGAGAAAAAGGAAGATCCTGCTTTGGTGTTCTGCTCTACCATTCCCTGCCACTGCACATGTGTAGACCTGGCTGCTCCAGCAAAGGGACTGCTGCTGCTGTGTGTTTTTCCAGGATGTGCTGCATTTTGAGAGGTAATGACTCAGAAATGAAGGAAGGAAGCACCACGAGTACAGGATTTGACTCTCTGGGATTCAGCAAGCAGCAGAAAGAATGAAGAATCATGTAATTGCCTTTGTTGGAAGGAACCTTTCACATCATCAAGTCCAAATATCACCCTAGCTCTGACAAAAACCATCACTGATCTAAACCATATTCCTAAACACTGCATTTTTTGAATATATCCAGGAGTGATGCCTCACACCCCCTCCCTGGGCAGCCTGGTCCAAGAAGTGACAGTGTTTTATTTTGCCACCATTCCTTTTCCACTCTACAAATGAAAGGAGGGGAATCATGCCTGAAGAACCAGCTTTAATTTGAGGTGAAATTCAGTTGTGCAGACATTAACAACTGTTTGGGTCGTTTTTTTAATTCTACAGAAGTCACACAATCAAAAGGATGCATAAAATATAATAAGAGAGATATATATACTATAGAAAAGGATGGATGAGATTCTTTCTATAGTTTTAAGGAGGCTGTAAAGAACTGAAGGAATTGTGATATTTAAGACTTTTTCATAGTTGTATAGGGAGCAGGGGGCAGTTCCATGCACCATCTACACAAATATCTTTTATCACATAGCAGCTGTTGTCTGGGACAAATGCTGATGTCTGTGGTGGTGAATGCCAAAAAGGAAAAGCCACCCTAACAACTGTTTCCCACTGAATGCCTACAGTTCNCACAGATAGGCTGCCATTTAGTGGGGATGACAGGGGAGAAATGTAAGGGCACAGAGAAAAAGGAAGATCCTGCTTTGGTGTTCTGCTCTACCATTCCCTGCCACTGCACATGTGTAGACCTGGCTGCTCCAGCAAAGGGACTGCTGCTGCTGTGTGTTTTTCCAGGATGTGCTGCATTTTGAGAGGTAATGACTCAGAAATGAAGGAAGGAAGCACCACGAGTACAGGATTTGACTCTCTGGGATTCAGCAAGCAGCAGAAAGAATGAAGAATCATGTAATTGCCTTTGTTGGAAGGAACCTTTCACATCATCAAGTCCAAATATCACCCTAGCTCTGACAAAAACCATCACTGATCTAAACCATATTCCTAAACACTGCATTTTTTGAATATATCCAGGAGTGATGCCTCACATCCCCTCCCTGGGCAGCCTGGTCCAAGAAGTGACAGTGTTTTATTTTGCCACCATTCCTTTTCCACTCTACAAATGAAAGGAGGGGAATCGTGCCTGAAGAACCAGCTTTAATTTGAGGTGAAATTCAGTTGTGCAGACATTAACAACTGTTTGGGTCGTTTTTTTAATTCTACAGAAGTCACACAATCAAAAGGATGCATAAAATATAATAAGAGATATATATATACTATAGAAAAGGATGGATGAGATTCTTTCTATAGTTTTAAGGAGGCTGTAAAGAACTGAAGGAATTGTGATATTTAAGACTTTTTCATAGTTGTATAGGGAGCAGGGGGCAGTTCCATGCACCATCTACACAAATATCTTTTATCACATAGCAGCTGTTGTCTGGGACAAATGCTGATGTCTGTGGTGGTGAATGCCAAAAAGGAAAAGCCACCCTAACAACTGTTTCCCACTGAATGCCTACAGTTCATTCTTCTCCACTCCTCCTCCATTTTCATGGTATTCCTTGATGTTTTCACAAATGTAAACAGATGTAAAGCCACTCAAAGTATTTGGAGGCTACATTTAAACTTACTTCAGAGAACAAACTCTCAATTCTCCACAGAAAAGCCAAGTTTGGAAATGGCAACTAAAATACATCATTGAATTAGAAAAAGTTGGATACTCTGGCTATTCTGTATTCAAATACTTACTCTTCTTCTTGCCCAATGTAGAGTAGGCAAAGACATGTATTTGGGAATCTCTGAACTCCAGCAAAACCTAAGAACTTGTTCTGTAGGACGATTTCCTGAAAACTCCACAGCTTTACAGGCTCTGGGTGCTTCCTGCTCCCAGTTTTCAAAGAAGTGAACCCCCAAACACCAAAAATCTCACAAAGTGAGCTCTTTCTCAAGGGCCATGTAGCAGGAGGGACACTGTGCATGGCCAAATGAGATAGATGTCTACATTCCCAGCTACTGAAACAGAAATTGGGCATGACAAACGTTGCAGTTACCTTAAACCAGCTCTGAGGAAGCATTTGGTGACTTTGGAAATGGCTATCTACATTTTGAATGCTTTTCATATAATCATATAGTTGGAAGGGACCTTCAAAACTCATCTATTCCTGCAGTGAGCAGGAATATCTTGCATTACATCAGGTTGCTCAGAGCCTCATCCATCCTGGCCTTGCATACCTCCACCACCCCTCTGGGAAATCTGTTCCAGTGCCTCACTACCCTCATGTGAACAACTTCTTCCCAATATCTAATCTAAATTTACCCTCCTTTAGTTGAAAACCACTTCCCCTCATCCTTTTCCTCCATGCCCTGGCACAGTCTCCCCCCCCCAGCTTCCTTGTAAGCCCCTTCAGAAACTGACAGGCCACTGGGAGGTTTCCTCAGAGCCTTCTCTCCTCTTTTTCTTCATTAAATATTTCATAGAATAATAGGATAAATACAAGAACTACTGAAAAAAGCTCAGTGCTACCTGAAAAACCAGTGGTGCCAACATCTCCTTCAGACATTTACCCATTTTATCGTTTAATCCACCTGCTGAAATAACTACCGCTTTTCTTGCTACAGGTTAGTCAGGGATAAAGTCACCACTTTTCAGAAACACGTGATCCAAAAAACAAAGATGTCAAGCTGAAAGATGGGATGGAAAAGGCAAAAGGGGCTCTGTGGTTAAGCCTGGCAGGCTGCAGTGTGTGTCCCATCAGCTGCAGCTCAAAACAGTTTCCTATACTATTTCCATAAATACTGCAATGTCTCCTGGAGTATCTCAGTGCAAACAGTAACAGATGCTGACAGTATTATTTCTTCATTCTTACTCATTTTTTGTTCATCTGTTTTTGTTTTTTGCCTTTTTCTTTGCCTCCTGCCACCTGCTCGTCCAAAAAATAACAAGTGTTTAGAACAATACAGTCGAGCTCTTTTCGTACTGGACCCTGTACCACTGCCCAAAATTAATATGTGAAGAGAAGAAAGGAGATAAAGATCTAATTCCCTGTCTTATTCCTGCCCTTAAAAGGATATGTTGAATTTATTTTTGACAGCCCTAGGCAGAGAGGCTAAATTTGCCAAGGTGGCCACCTCAGGAAGCTGAAGTACACAAGTATCACCACTCTCTAATGAGTTCATTAATGTTACTGAATAATATATCCTTGGTGTGAAATCATTACAGAAAATGTTTTAAGGTTTAAGTTACCAGTGATATAAATCTACCAGCGAGTTCTTTTCTCCCCAACCATATCCAAACCAGAAGATGTTCAGACAGTTCTTTAATGGCAAAAACTATTAGGCTGAATACATAGCAGGTACATCTATTAATCATCAGACCATTTATGTTCTGTAATTCTACCACCGTTAAATAACATGGACTACTAAGTACCTGAATCAGCTATTAGCAAGCATTCCTGCTCATTAAAACTCACTTATTTAGACTTTAGCAATGGTAAATGTAACCAGCCCTGGAGGAGTGTCACAGTGCTTGGAAATGGCACATTAAGCTTCATTTACCCAGCTCTGCTCGCAGGCAGAGGGGGAAGGGAAAAAAATTCAGTGATGGTCCATAACCAGGCTCAGAAGCTTTTTTTTTTCCAAGCTGCATTAAGAAAATGACAAATCTCACAAAGAGAGCCATAAAGTTTCTTCAAGTACAACAGTTCTGCAAGGAGCTACTTGTCACAGTTTGTTGAAAGAGACTCCTACGTTTAAATAGTGTCGGACTGTGAGAGCAGATTATTAAATGTAATTACAGAAGGAGCACGGAAATAATAGTTTATTGCTGAGCACAAGCAACCCTGCATTCACAAAGAGAAGTGAGGAACATGCTCAGCACTATCATTAGTTTTCCTGGGAGCACACACACAAATGTACACATGTTTAATTCCACATTAGCTGCTGCTCACCAGAGTCACCCTCTGAGAATTCCTGATTGCGGGCAATGCTTCTGTCTGTACTTGGGAGTGAGAAAACACTTTTGCTATTTGGACTTGGCCTTTTATTCCTTTCCTGCTTCACACAGACTGATTAAAAAACACCCAGAGCCTGCTGTCAAGAAATATTGCTCACATTTTGCTTATTATCAGCCCTGTAATAGAAACTTTTTTGTTAGTGTGCTGCTATTTGAAGCCAATTCTTTATTTAGAAGGTGCTGGTTATCAGGAGACTCTCCAAGCAGTAAGTCTTTTGAAACAACAAGTTTTGATTTCTCATTGGTACCCACAAGAATGAGTTTTAACTTCTGTTATGCCTGCATGCTTGCTTGTAACTGAGCCATCTATTTTATACCTCTTTTAGCTGCAATCTCTCCCAATGTCTTGATGCTATTTCTTACTCTCTGAAATACATTTTTTTTGTGCACCACCATCCTCAGTTAAATCCCTTTTTTTTTTTCAGAAACACGCAAGTTCTTTCATAAAGCCTTCTCTGCTGCTTTGGGGTAAGTACACACACTTCTCCCAAACTCCAAACATCCGAGGCCAAGCTTGATGAAGCTCTGAGCAACCTGATCTAGTGCAAGGTGCCCCTGCTTGCTGCAGCAGGGTTGGACTAGATGACCTTAGAAGGTCCTTTCCATCTCAATGCATTCAATGATCCAAAGCCAAACAAACTCAGAAGCACATACAGCTTCTTACATACAGCCAAACAAACTCAGAAGTTCCAGTTTGTGCCAGAAAACAGGGCAAAAACTCAAGCCTATCCCCTTCTGGTCCACCCAGTTTAGGCTGAATCAACTGTGCTGCTGGTCCAAGACTGAAACATCTTGCAAAACAGTTTTGGAAGGCAGGCATTCCACAACAGATGGATTTTGTTTATTTTGGGGTAAAAGGAACAGCTCAAAACAGGTTGGGAACATTGCAGAGGATCCTGGCACATCAAGACAAAGACTAGATGCGTCTGAAATAGTCAAGAGATAGAGAAATTGCCTTCACAGGAACATGCACACATTCGTCTATAATGCACTGACCCTCACTCTTTCAGCAATGATCTGTATTGCAGGAGGAAATAAAACCAGCAGTTTTGAAGTGCAACAGCCTCCTTTAAGCATCTTTATTCCTGCTTTAGTTCACCATGGAACAGTAGCTTCATGTTTTAGAGGCAAAATTGAACTCCAAAACGAGAGCTGTGTGCACACAGCTGAAGAAAAAAAGGTTAGACTGTAAATCACGTGCAGAGAGAAGAGATCAGAGTCTACCTTTAGGTATTCACATCCCTAGGCTTTGTTCAAAGCAGCACTCTCATGTGGACTAAAGACTCATGGGTTAAATTTCAGAGATGTTCGATTGCAAAGAAATTGTTGGGTAGATTGCTAACAAAGATTTTCAACCACGCTGCAAAATCCTTGGGTGCTCAGCACTGATTATATTGGGATGCTTGAAAAAAGTAAAATAAAATCCTACTGACCATTTATCTGCATCAGCAGATACACAAGGACATTTGAGAAAAAAAAAAATCTCTCCTGGTCACATTACTTCAGAGGTGGAAAAAGAAAACAAGTTTTTTAAAGGTGAATTTGCTACTTGCTTGGAACAGACAAATGACTGCAGCAGCACTTTGTGTGTGACAATTATCTTGCCACAATGGCCATAAAAATAAAATAAAATCAACAAGGATGGAATCCAAAGCAGGAGATCTAAATTATACCTAACTATGTTCATAAAACTACACCTCTGCTCCAAGTTGCTCTGCTCACTACACATATGCCAGCAACTCTTCATCTGCTGCTCATGTGCTGCATATTGCAGTCGTGTGCAATTACAGTTAGCTATAATTAAGAACAATTACAGCTTTTATTTCTCCACTTGTTCTTTAAAAAGCACAGTTGTAATAAAACTTCCCCCCCACCCTCTTTCTTTTTTTTTTTTTTTTAAAGGTGAATATAATTATACATCTATAACATCCCCAATAATTAGTTTGACTCAAGTTTCTTCTGGAACAATTCTCATTTTAACTGTCAGATCTGCCATCTATAGTCAATAGAACACATTGTAAAAAAAAAAATTCTAATCATTAACCTTTTTTCACCCCATAAATCTGCAAAAGAAATTGAAGAGATTGAAGAATTCATTACTTAAACATTTAAAGGCCAAACTCAACTAACACCCCTTCCCCAGAAATATCTTCTTAATTACGCTGAAACATTATTATTTTACCAGCTAACAATAAAAATAATAAATTAAAGCTGGGCAAAAAAGGTATGTGGCACCTGTCTATGTTTTACAGGCTGCTTTCCAGCCCTCTTCTCATAAAAGAATCTCTCTACTGTATCTTTGTTTAGAATCTCCCTGTGATTACCAAGCATGCAGACTGCAGGGAAAAGTAATTAAGTTTAATAGAAGCCACCCTCATTTTTGAAGCTGCCCTCAATTTAAGCCATAGAAGGAGAGTAATTAAATTTAATGCGTGCCACAGCTTTTAAATGAAGATATGGCATGTAAAATTCTCTCTTCTCCACACTACAAAATAAGTGTTGTGATGCAAAAAGATAGTGAAGTACAACCACCAAGTCATGTTTAGTTCTCTTCCTTTACTGGTTACATCTTCCAAGGGCTGAACAGATTATGAACAGTGTGATTGTATTCATGGGAACTGGGAAACAGGGCAGGATTACAGATGAACTGTTTCCATATCCATCCTTTGTTGGTTTTACAGTTTAAAGTTTAGGAGAAGCTTTTATGGCAGGTTCTATCTTTTTATCTAAAAATCTTTCCATCCAAGCCTTCTGCTTGCTCTAATGAAGCAGCATCCTTTCCTCACAGGTTTGACAAGCAATACTTTGGCCCTTCTGCTGATGAGGTTTTAAGAGATGCAACAGGTTTCTGCCTACAGCCTCCCAAAAAAGTAGCTAAACCAGTAACAGAGGCTAAGGAAATGCATTTTGAGAGCCAAGCCACAGATCTCCATGTATGTCCTCTCAGTCTTCTCAGAGTCATTAGAAGAAAAAAAAAATTGCTCCAGGCTCAGCTATTTTGACAAGCAACAGCCTTGTAATTTCTATCTCTGTTTAAAAATAGTAAAACAGAACTAATGAAGAGATTTTAGCCTTGTAAAGATAAACATCATGAATGAGGAGAGCTGAGGCAGAAAGAGGCATTGGCCTTTCCCACCTCTGTGCAGAAATGGTCAGCTCTCTCTGTCTATATAAATAAACTCTTCATCAGGGAATCACACAAATTTCATCAACTGGTTTTAAATAAATGGAAGATTTAGCTGCTTGGACTACCTTGTAAAAGGGAAGATGACTTGCATTTCATGCCCAGAAGAAGGTTAGGCTGAGCTCACACCTGATTCACATAAGAGCTCTGAAAAACATGAGTCTCACAACCAATTCCAAGCAGCCACCTCTTCCTGAACCTACCCAGGTCTGTACCTACCACTAACAGTCAGCAAAACCTCTTCACTGAGAGCAAGACCAGACTTGAAAAAAGTAAAATCTGAGACAGAATTTCAAATGCTTTTTGGTTTCAAAGGCTCCCTCAGAAAAAAAACAAAATGAGGGGAAAAAGGAGGAGAGGGAAACAGACAAAAGACAGAAAATGAGCAAAAGTAGGAATATAGTAAATAGACCCATTACTTCAAGTTTGGACCCCACCACAAACACACCATGTACTTCCCCAAAAGAGAAGATGAATACTTCATTTTAGCAGCACAGGGAACTGATGTCTGAGTTGTAGGAGCTTGTTTGTGCACTCATATATTTCATCTGGCTTCCATTTCTTTATAAATGATCAGAAGTGAGTATTCAGAATAGTAAACAAGAGGCAAGCAGGGTTTGTGTCTGGCTGTGTCCCTGACAAAGCCCACAATCTTACATCCATCAGCTCAGGGACTGTTCAATAGACAGATCCACACTTCAAATCTTGAAGCTACTGCTAATATAAATTGCAGGCAATTTGAAGCAGTGACTGCATTCGTGCTTATTTTTAGTTTCACGAAAGAAAGATTTGTTTATATTTATAAAAACAAAAAAAAGTAATTTTTTTTTATTTCAAAGCAGCAAAATAGGGACAAAATTGCTGGTTTAAATTCTAATTTTTACTCAATTATATCTTAAAGTGATCCTGCCAGATGCTGGAACTGAAGCAACGTGATTCTGCTATATTTATAGCTAAGCTGCAAAACATCTCAACGTTTACAAAGAGTGAAAATCTCCCAGCTAATGCCAGGAGAAGAATAAGCTCAAATGCACGTGATTGCTTTTAGTATTTAACACAAGGAGGGGAGAAATGTCTCTATAACAACAGCATCAAGGAAACTTGCACTGCAAATATCACATCATCAACAGCAAGGAGAAAAGAAAAAGGATTTGTGGAGGGTGTTAACATGAGGACATACCATCTACTTGCTCTCTAATAGTCTGTTATGGATGAAAACCAAGGCAAACTGAAGCCATTTCCACTTTGCCCCAAACTCAAAATCCCTCTTTCCATCCAAACCACCTGCTCTTCAAGCCTTCTGCTTGCTCTAAGGAGGCAGCATCCTTTTCTCATAGGTTTGACAAGCAATACTTTGGCCCTTCTGCTGATGGCTACCACTGAGACAATTCTTTGTGTTCCCTAACACGATGTCCTACCTTCTCTCCCATAAGGATTCAGAAGAAGCAAAGGTTATGTGGCTAGAGAGAAGCTTATAGGAAAAATATTGAACTAGACACAAAATCATGTCTTGAGTAGCCTCTCCACTCAGTTTGCACCTGCAGCAATTGCTGGGCTTACAGTACAAACCTTACTCTTCATTTTTCTCTCTTTTTGGAGACTGTGGATCATAAAAACACCTTGGTTGGGAAGGACTTTTCAGATCATTGCGTCCCACCATCAACCTAACTCCATCAAGAACCATCATTAAATCATCTCTGCAAGGTTCTATCTAAATTCCTGCATGATCCAAGTGTTGGTGGGATGGAATTCAGCCTATGAACTCAGAGCACTGGCATCCCCCTCAGGGCACTGGCATATGCCACTCAACTAGTAAAAAATTGAAAGAGAGCATACAGGAAATTTTGGAACAAATGCTGTGAGATTCTGGAGCACACGTTACAGCTGTAACCACCCACAGCTCCCTCCTACAGAACAGAAACACTGAAAGAAGAAAACCATTCACTTCAGAAAAATAACAGGGGAAAAAAAAAAAGCCCCAAACCCAGCAGCATTAAGTATGAAATTAAAGCCTATAGGTGTTTCCTGCAAGAAAGAAGGAAACTCTGCAGAACAAAACAGAATGAGAAAACACAACCTTAGTTTACAAGCTCATGAGAAGCACCAAGACTGGAGCATGGGCCTGTACTGGTTGTTATATTCATCCCTCATTTTTACACTCATGAAAGAAATTTTTTTCTGTAGTAAAAAGGTACAATAATAAGCTGGAAGGACAGGGGAATCTCATAGTGAATTATCAATATCTGAAGGGGGCCTGCAGAAAGGCAGGGGTAGGACTTTCTAAAAGGATATGTGATGGCAGGGTTAGGAGTAATGGATGCAAATTAGAAGAGGGGAGATTCAGGCTGGAAACAAGAAAAGCATTCTTTACGGTGAGGATGGTTGGTTGCCCAGAGAGGCTGTGGATGCCCCCTCCATAGAGGTGTCTAAGGCCAGGCTGGATGAAGCAGGATGTGTCCCTTCCTATGGCAGGGATTTTGGAACTAGATGGTCTTGAAGGTCCCTTCCAACCCAAAACATTCTATGATTCTATGTCTGCCTTTACACTCCATTATTAAAAGTAACAAAACAGGACAAAACCTCAGATAACCTCCATTAAAAATTTTTTCCAAGCCTCTGAGGACAGACAGCTGAGTGAAGAACAAGAATTCAATGTGCCATTCAGTAGGGAAAAGGTCTGAGTGTTCTGAGCAGCTCTAGGAAAAAGATAAAATAAAAGCAGAACTATGTGCTTTCCACCACAGAACTGATTTTTTTGTGTTTGCTGCTTGCAGTGATCATTCAGCTCGACGGATCAAAAAAATCCTACTGATAGCAACGTGCGTGGTCAATCAGCAGGATATTCTGTTTCAAATACGAGATTTGAAGTTGTTTCTTTGATATGTTTTTTAATTTTTTTTTTCCCTTAAAAGTAAGAGAGAATTTTTCACTTCTCCCAGTGCCCATCATGTTCGGGTAAATGTTACAGCGTCTGCAAGTGCAAATTAAAGCCAAAGATAACCTGGCTAACCTACCTGGGCATTAAAATGCCTGGCACCACTCGTTTGCCCATGGAGCAGAGATTTGCTGCTGTCATGTTCATTTGAGTAGGGAAATGCTCATCTTCAGATGCTCTCAGTGAGCTGATTGCTCTGATCAAAGAGGGGGGAAATGGAGGTGTCTATTTGTCCCTCTGGGAAGAAGTATCACAGTATAGGTAAAAAAAAACCCACACTGTCATGTCAGGAATACCACTGGGGCAAACAGATTCCAGTAACACTGCAATGAAGGTTTATGTGTTGAGGAAAAAGTGTCCAGATGTGGAGCCTTCAGCTTAAGAAGGGTAGGGACCTGTTGCAGGGTGTCCAGAGGAGTGCCATCAGGATGATGAGAGGACTTGGGCATCTCTCCTATAGAACCACAGAATGGTTTGCATTGGAAGGAACCTTAAAGATCATCGAGTTCCAACCCCCCTGCCTTAGGCAAGGACACCTCCTGCTAGACCAGGTTGCTCAGTGCCTCATCCAGCCTGGCCTTAAACACCTCCAGGGACTGAGGGGACATCCACAGCATCACTGGGCAACCTCTTCCAGTGTCTCACCACCCTCACAAGAAAGAATTTCTTTCTTCTATCTGGCCTAAATCTATGCTCTTGCAATTTGCATCCATTTGTCCTAGTCATGCCATCACAAATCCTATTAAAAAGTCCTCCCCCAGCCTTTCTGTAGCCCCAGTAAATTCTGGTAATTCACTATGAGGTCCCATCTGAGCCTTCTCTTCTCCAGGATGAACAACCTCACCTGGACACCTTCCTGAGTGACCTGATCTGGGTGTTCCTCCTCCTGGAAAGGGCTGGACTAGATGATCTTTTGAGGTCACTTCCCATCCCTGACATTCTGTGATTCTGTGACAGGCTGAGGGAGCTTGGGCTGTTCAGCCTGGAAAAGAGACCTCAGCAACCTACCAGTACCTAAAGGAGCCTACAAGAAAGCTGTGGAGGGACTGTTTGTCAGGATGAGCAGCAACAGGGCAAGGGATGATGGTTTTCAACTAGAGCAAGGTGGGTTTAGATTAAACATTAGGAAGACGTTCATTACTATTAGTGTGGTGAGACTGATTGGCCAGAGATGTGTGGGAGGCCCCATCCCTGGAGACATTGAAGACCAGGCTTGCTGAGGCTCTAGTGTAGTGCAGGATGTCCCTCTCTGCTGCAGAGGGGTTGGACTAGATGACCTTTGAAGGTCCCTTCCAACTCAACACATTCTATGGTACCAGTTGCTCACAGCAACCATGCCAACTGAACAGGGGAAAATGACCAGTGAATAAAAGTGTTAAGGTTTTTAATACCTTAGAGGGTAACTGTGCTTCAAACAGCAACTCCTTACATGTGAGATCCAACTTAAATCATTGTACCTGCAGAAAAGGTGCAACTACAGAAGCTGTAACCAAGTCAATGCCCAAAAGAAAAGTATTAAGAACAATAAAAATAGCTTTAAAAGTCTCAAACACAGAAAAGAGAAACGTCCAACCCTCCTGTCCACAGCAGAGACATCTTCAACTGTTTATTTCTAGCTGGGGAGCCCATATTAGTGAGAACTCCCTCTAGTTACATTATGTTATGTAGACATATTATATTCTCTTTGAGACACAAGCAACTTTTTTTGTTCCATTTCCAGACAGCACAGAGCAGAGGTAGGGCTTTGAGGTGATGCTGTTTCAATAGGAAAAAAAGGAAAAAAAAAGAGAAATGTTTCAGTACAAGAAAAAAAAATCCTTATTGAAGTTTTACCCCATTTAAAATACTTGCTTGTTTAGGTTTAAAACTTTACAGCAGGGACAAAAGGAGTTTTCTCAGCTAGCCAGAAATCTCAGTGTTTTTCCTCCAGACAAGGAAAAGGAGGGGTGTCAGAACAGCTCTCCCATCCCTCTGAGAGGCACAAGGATATGGGATATTATTTAGTTTATGAAGCCATTGACAAGGCTCTTGAAATACTGTGGGTGTGGGAGATGGGTAGAGAACTGGCACACTTGGACAACTGGGACAGATCAGTTGTAACCACCTGAAATAGTCACCAAAGCTCTGATAGTGCAGGGTTAGTCACATGTCCCTAATGTTTGTGGGCCACATTTCACTGAAACTCGAGCCAAAAGACAAATCTCACAAACAAAAAAAACCCTTCTACTTCTCTTTCACTGAAATATGACCTTTTCATTTCCTGAAATGTGTGTCAACTCCAATCTTGTCAGCCTGACCCCAATCCATCCTGTTCCCCCAATCCGTGGAGCTCCTCACAGAAGCCATTTCCACCCCAGGCTAAGATCTCATCAGATCTCAGAAGTGAAATGGGGTCAGGGCTGGCTGGTACAGCTGGAAACACCTCTGAGGGAACCCCAGCTGCCTCAGGAAGTTCTTGGTGGTGACTCTCACAAGTGATGTCCTTTGAGTTAACACCAAGCCTTCTTCCCACGCAGACATAAAGTTCATCAGGTTCCTACAAGCTTTGTGTTTTAAATGAGAAGGATTGGAAATCAGAAACATTTTTGCAAGTTCTGGGGACATTCCCCCATGTGCACAACAGCAATGGTGACGTTATCTGTCACTTATTCAAGTTCTCCCCTCATTTTCCTATCAATGTGCATGAAGTTTTGCCCATCTTTTAAAGAAAAAAAGGCAGAAAAAAGACAAGCTGTCTGATGTTCTTGCTTTCTCCCTTCCACTGCTGAGGTTTATCTCCATATCCCCACATTTTTCCTGGAAGAAGCCTCAGTGGCCATTCCTTACTTCAGTGTCAATAAAATGACATGTTAAGTTCTATTTTCAAATCTCTTCTCATCTGGTTTACTCTCAGCATTCAGTTTGCA